>KN893503.1:4228-17949 GCA_000934455.1 Apostichopus parvimensis | reverse complement strand
TGTACCTCCACCATCTGAGCCACCAACCAGTAAACCTTACCTATTCTATGTAATACGGTGACCACACTTGTCGGAGTAAACGATTTAAAATGTTTTGCTATTGCCATCCAATTAACAACAACTCATTCGTTGCTACGAATTATTCATCCTTACGTTTTCGCTCGACACTATAATGGGCTTTCGCAGCTGTCTTATCATCAGAAACAATTTTTTTCTTTGTTGAACAGATGTGTAAAGTGGTTCGTTACCCGAACGGGTCATAGTAAGGTGGATTTTTCATCCAAGAACAACCTTTCGGTTTTCCCATCTGAAAAGAATTTCTAAATTGGAAAGATTCCAAATTTGAGTTAAAATGTTGAATTGGAAGCCACCCGACGTGCGGGTTTCTCCCACATTTGTGGTCTCTGAAGCGTCATAAAAATAACTGATTATGATTATGATTATTATGATTATGATTATTATGATTATGATTATGATTATTATTATTATTAGTAGTAGTAGTATTATTATATTGAGGAATAACGATAACAATGTTAATTACTCATCTTTACTCATCTTTAGTATGTGGCACAGTGCTCACCGAGGACGGCTCTACGATCTTATCTCCAAACTATCCTTTGAATTATGACAACAACGAGTTGTGCGAGTACTCGGTTCAAGCCCCAGCTGACAAAGCTGTGGAACTCTCTTTCGAGTTCATCGACATTGAATCATCTTCCTCTGGCTGCTATGATTCACTTAAGGTAAACATAGGTTAATATAACATCAGTGATTACACGAATTGCGTGATTGAAATATTCGAAGGTCTCATAACCTTCCGAGATTTTGAAAGAAGAAAGACGAGAAATGAATGTGTAGCCAGTTAGGCTAACAAGCCATTTTGCAAGTTCTTAGTTCAAGCCCCAGCTGACAAAGCATTAGAGTTATTGGTTCAAGCCCCAGCTGACAAAGCTGTAGAGTTCTTGGTTCAAGCCCCATCTGACAATGCTGTAGAGTTCTTGGTTCAAGTCCCAGCCGACAAAGCTGTAGAAGGACATAAATCATGAAATTAACCTTCCTGTGACTGTTATGATTCTTTCAAGGTAAACATAGGTTAGAGTAGCACTTGTGATTACAAGAATACGTAACATTGATCTCTTCATTTCGATATTGGACGGTCTGATACTCCTAATGCTATTCTGATAAAGGATTATGGGAAATATAGCAATTTCTTTTTTGTCAAGTTTGCAGCTCCAACTTACAAAGCTGATAAGAAGTTTCTCTCTTGTTTTAAAAAAAAGAGAAGAAAAAGAATGTTCCTTCGAGTTTCTATGGCTCCACCAAGATAGAAATAAATTTATCGATTAAATTTCCGCGTTTCTTCATACTCTTGTTTTTTTGCTAATCAGGCATTCGACGGAAGTTCCACAACCGCGATGCTAATTGCTACCCTGTGCGGTTCGACTATTCCGGATCCAGTTTACAGCACAGCTAACGAGATGTACCTACAATTTGAGTCGGACGGATCAGCGACCAAAGCAGGTTTTAAAGCGCTGGTGAAATTTGTCGACCCTAGCGTGGTGCCAACGCAAGCAGCTGCACGTGAGTTTATACTTCAAAACATTTTTATTTCAAAACAAACAAAAGAAACATACAAACAAACAAACAACACACACAACACAAACACCTGCACGTGATCAGGTATTAAGTCATTCTTCTGTGGAGGGGTACAGTCCCGGCTTTCTGACCTCCCCCATCCCCGCCCCCTAATGGAAAAGTAGGACGTCTTGCAATTATGAAACGATCCATCAACCTGTACTTGTAAAATAAAATATCCAATAACTTGGTTGAAATATTTGTTTTCCTTTTCTGTTTTTCTTGATATATATTTATATAGCTACAACTGGTTGTGGATCGGCCCACACCGACCCAACAGGAACCATCACGACCCCTAATTATCCGAATGACTACCCGAACAGCGCCGATTGCGATACGACCATCATCAGCCAAGACAGAAATGCTAAAGTAACGCTGACCTTTGACAACTTCGAAACTGAACTCAGTGGCAACTGTCAGTACGACTACGTACTGGTGAGTACAATAAAGACACGCGGAAATTCTCATTTGTCTCTAAGCCGAAGACTATTATCGTTATTGAATGACGTTGCATAGACTCAACTGCGCATGCTCAAAGTAAAATCGTCAGGACGAGTGAAATAAAAACAATATGAGCCTATATTTGGTTTAATGCATGGAATGTGGTGTACTAAATTTCTCTAAACATGACAACATTTTTTTCGGAGACTGCAATATTATATTTTTTTTATGATCTCTATTCTCAGTTTTGTTTTTATCTCGTTTTTAATTGCTCATATAGATTTACGACGGCGCTGACAGTTCTTTCCCCTTCATGGACCGATTTTGCGGTTCAGTGATACCCGGACCTATCACATCCACCGGGCCTGATATGTATATTAAATTCGTATCTGATTACAGTGTTGGGGCATCAGGAATAAGCGCCACTTACACAAGTGCTTAAAAGCCTCTCATTAGCCTTGTGCGAGGGCGAGGTGTGAGGAGGGAAGGGGGTGGTATGGGGGTGGTTACGTTCCTGTAACTAATTGCCTGAAGTAAGTCCAATTTTATGGTGAAATGAGATCTCTGATGATAAGTAATGAAACGGAAATGTACAATGATGGTAAATAAATAACGTGAAGAAAAACAGCAGTATATAGTTATTCCGATTTATTTTGTGTTTCCATCTATTTGGAGTACATATATGTTATTTTGTAGTGTATTTTATTTAATGAAACCATTTCATCTGTGTTCAATCCATCTTCTTTATCAAGAAGAACTTAAGGAATAAAACTAATGTAACGTATTGATCAAGTCATATCGCATGCTTAAAAAGGCGTGACCGGTTTTCATATAGAAGAATCTGACACAGCTATATTCTTGATCATATTCACCCGATACTCGTAGCTAGTACAGTAACTATACTGTTTATGTTCCACAACCGTGCATTAGTAACTACTGCGCTGTGTTCGCAACACGGTAACAGCCGTTACAGTTGGCACAGTTATTACTGGAAAGTTGTTACACGTTGAACTACGAGTCCGACAGCTGAAAATTTGCAGTAATTGAAAAAAACTAAATTTGAAATTTTAATTTTTAAATTTGCAGTAAGAAAAAACAACTGTCAGTAAAAACTTGCAGTAATTACTGTGCCATCTGTAACACATGTTAACGTGTTACGAGCACAGCGGAGTAGTTACTGATGCACGGTTGTGGAACATGAACAGTAGTAGTTACTCTTTTAGCTATGAGTATTGGCTGTCATATTGGACAGAGGTACACCCAGGTGGGTCTTCTTCTTCTTGTTCTTTTTTCTTTTTTCTTGCTAGTAAACTGTAATTTCATGCCATGCTTCAAAGCACTAATACTGACAGTGTAAGCAGTATGAATATCCAATCCGAATCAGAAAAGAAGGTACTGTCAGAAAGAGTGCTTTGAAGCACGATATCAGAGTCAAATATGCAGGAGGAGTGGTATTAGCACTGGGAAATTGTCTGAACCACCCAGTTGGGACAATTTTTTCTATACTGTAGTGTTATGTCCCGCTTCAGAGCACTCGTATTGTCAGTACGAGCAGTATGAATGTCCTGTTTCTATCAGATCAAGGTTTAAGGAACTGTTTGTACTGACAATAACAGTGCTTTGAGAGCATTATATTGGAGTACAGTTTAGAGAGGTATTAGCATTAGGAAATTGTCCCAACTGGCTGGTCTGAACTGGCTAGAGATGAATATTCATTTGTAATTAAATTATAAAATGATGTCATAGCAAATGGTGAAATTTTAAGCTACACAAACTAAACCAGGAAAAAAGGAACTAAACATATGATATTCAAGAATACCTCATTTTCCTTTACATCTTCTTAAACAAGGATATGATGAAGAAAAATAGTTGATTTTATTTGCTTTTGGTCCTTTTGGTGAAGATAATGTTTAACTATATGTGTTCTTTTTGCCTGAAGCCATTCCTCATCATGAAGAGGTACAACAAACTAATTCAGCGGCAACAATTTTTTTTCAGTTTGAACGTTCCTATCAAAATGTTAAAAAAAAAAAATTATGAATATTCATTTGAAATGGTCTAATGACAATATAAAAGCAACAAATGACGATAGCAGTAAAATATTCAGCTGTCTAAATATTTATACCTTAATATGGGTACGTGACATCATTATATGTGTACGTGATATCGTTAGCGGCATCCGTCGCATACGTTATCTTCAGATCAAGGAAGGGAAACAGCTGTGGCGGCTATTTTATGATAAACTCTTCATAAGGTTAAGAATAACACGATAACAGAACAGCCCTTGTACAGTATAGGACGCAATGAGAATGACTTATTTTTTTTGTAAGTTGTGGATATTAAATATATAGTTGTATTAAACCTATATGGTGCGCAATCATCACTTTTTTAACGGGGAGATAGGGGAAGGAGGGTTGGTGGTGATCAGGTGTTATGTCGTCCAGGAGAGGCGTCAGAGGGAAATGCGAGATTTTAAGTAAAGTGCTTTGTGTTTAGATGCAAAAACGTCAGCAACATTTTGCAACTTTTTCCCTATCATGTATTGACATATAACTCTTCACATCACGGAGTTTTACTTACTACAAAATGTCTGACACGGTTTCAATTTTCCTGGATCGCCTCTGTGGTTCTGTAATACCACCCCCTAATATGAAGTCATCCGGGCCTGACATGTTTATTGTATTTGGGTCTGACCACAGTGTCTGGGCCTATGGTGTTAGTGCCACTTAAACATGTGCCTAGGCATCATACTCTGGTTTAAAAGACTGTAATATGATTAAAGTTGACTTGAAACCATGACGATGTTAAAGTTAAATCATTTGGTCCTTCAACTTACTCAAATAATTCAAATTGGTATAATCTTGTTTTACTGGGATGTTAACTGGAAGCGTAGAGTAAGATCGTGTATAATGCATACGCAGCCATGCTCATAGCTTAATTCAAAACGTGAGGTAGCATAACAAGATTACTGAACACATAAATTAAATTTAGAAAGATGAATATTGAAACAAGGCCGAGTTTTGATTTCTCCGTTTTATTGAAGTATGCAACGTACTGTACAATGAATTTCCTTTTTTTAAACATGGCTGAGGTTTCCTCACATAACTAATCATTGAATAACCTCAATAAAAGATAACAACATCTCGATGTCAACTGGTATGTTTGAAAACTAGGAAACTTCCATAATGGGTTTAAAAACCACTTAGTTATAACTGCTCAAAGAAAAATTAATCATATAGATGTTCTTAAAGAAATATTTCCGTCATCGTCAAGATATTTAATATTTTGAAGTAATTTGGTCGTCCTCTCTCTCTCAAGGAGGGAAACAGTTTGCCGTGATCCTCAATACAAAAAAAAACATAATACAAAAATGTTTATAGCGTCTCATACTCTTTCGATGTTTATACATAAAGAGAGATGATACAGAAATGATCTTAAAATGTGCCAATCTAAAAGCCTGTGTAGGTAAATTGATATACGTTACATAACAGTAATATCACCATTTAGTAGCGGAGCGTCCATACAGTCAGGGGGGGGGGGGGCGGATGCCCCCCTGACGGACTCAAATGGACTGCTGGAGCCCTTTTCAGCTTTTTACCACTTTTTACTTATTTGCGATTATTGGATTTTTTATTGCGCTCTCATCTACCTTTTGACATCTGTCACATTTTGTTGGTGTAATTTTCTGACAAAATGGCGATAACACCTATTTATTCTTCGTTTATCTGCAAATTAGCAAGGCCGGGACGGGTCATTTCCGGCGATCTAGAGTGTATCTTTACTCAAAAAATTTCTGTACGCTCCGCGCCAACCAATGGTGGCGCTCCGCTTAGATAGTGTCGAAGGCGCCCCTACAGACTATTCTCGCCCCCCCCTGACCAATACCCCTAGCTCCGCCACTGTCACCATTATTTCTCCCTAGTTTGCAGCATAGTCACAGTTCTAGGTTTTCTTGGAAAAATTGCAATCATTTTACAACCTGGGGATATCATTCACTCAAAATCCAATGCCCTCTTACCTGAGGGAGGAGCAGGGGGGGGGGGTGGTAGAAAGGAGTGCTCACGTTACAAATTGACCTACCGAGGCTGACTTTTCATTTGAGTAACTTATGGTGTTTTCTAACTTTGTTAGTCGGCCACTGGGCGAAGGTCTTACTAGCGTCGAAACATTTCACCGTCTTATACTTTTGTTATTCTGCTTCGGTCATCCACGCATGCGCCATTTATTTGACATCTAATATACCTCCACGCGTCCGTCAAAAAAAAAGATGAGTTCTACTACGGGTAGGGAATCGTCTCGACGGTGGAGTGGGAGAGATGGGGGGGGGGGGTGGAGGGGGTTACACGTCTTTACATTGGGAACAACGCAAAAACAAAACAAAACCTTTCGTACGAAGCAGGTATGTGCTTTTAATATGAACTTTACTCATAAATTTCTCGATATTGATTCAACTCCTACTTGAAGTGGAAAAGGAAAATACTGAGCCCCCATCTCCACAAGAAGAAGCAAACAATTCGTCGACCGGCGCATGCGCGACAACATCAGATGAACATAGAGTCAAAATAAAAGACCATCTTTCACCCAATCCCTCGCCCTCTGGCACCACAATGATCACCTCCCCCCTCCCTCCCCCCCCCAAAAAAAAACTTCAATATCGACGCCGATGAACACGTGGTATCTTCGATATCATAAAATAGTTGAATTGTTTATGTTATCAATCACCAATTTAAGACCTGACTAGACACTCAAAATTTCAATCTTTGCAAGATTCAACTTTCGAAGATAGAAAAGAGATATCATTACAAATTTATGTAACGAAAATGAATCATTAGTAATAAATTGTGTGTTTCTCTCTCTCTTTTCAACAATATGCCAATTCTGCTCGCAAATAGAGTATTTTTATGTTAGGTTTTCTTTTTTTCGATGTACAGAATAAAGAGGTTGGTAAACCGCCTATACCTCATACGAAACTTTGGCTGACCCTCTTAGGTAAGTCAAAATCGTGTAAAAAAGATGTAATTGAAAAAACGAAGAAGAAGAAGAAGACGACGAATAAAGAGAAAGATTGGCAGAACAGTCTCTTCGCCGACCGAAGTGGATGCTTACATCCATTCTGCATCCAATATCGTCTAGCTTGTTGTTGTCCTTCAGCACTGTGAAGCATCCTTCAAGGTTTCACGTTTCCTGAAGAGAGAGAGGTGAAGGGGGAAAAGAGGGGGGGGGGGGGGGAAACGACGGTGAGATGTTGGTGAGACGAAATAATAACATGGTCCCTGAGAAGTTGTGTAATTATAAAGTCGTTCAGAAGGACAAGAGAAATGAACTCAAATAGACGACTGTATCGAAATTAGAAACTAAAAATAATTTTTGTATCTCGAAATGTTGTATTGCTATTTCTAAGTCGTATAGTTCAAAACAAACTGAAAATATTTCTCATTTGAATAGAAATTCGACAGCAAAACGATAATTGAAGGTTATTAATAATTCCTTAATATGATGGTTTATATTGACTCTCTGGTTCTTAACAAAAATATAAATAATCGAGAACAATTTGATACTAGACAGAAATAATAACTAATAACAATAAAAGAGCTGGAAGATACGTAAATCGTCATATTAAGTTTAGGAACGCTTTTTTTTCGAAAATTATTTGAAAGTTAACGGTGAGGCATATGCTATATGTACAGCTTCGAGAGAGTTCGTGACTTCTTGAAAGCAAAATTTGCAACACTTCGGTTGCCGTTTATAAATTAATTTTACTGTTTAGTCCAATGTATGTTGGACATGTAGGATGCTAGAATACCACATTTTACCTCTATCGGTCTCTGTTTGGTCTCAATCGGGAGGAATGCTAAGGACATACTTGTGATGAAACTTGAGGTGGAGAAGAAACACAATTCCAAGATGAAATTATTTGCAGAGAGCAACTGGAAGAAAAGAAAACGAAAATATTATAAATATCTATGTAGTTCTTTGTTGGCTTATGGAATATTTCTCTTTGCAAATTTGTTTTACAAAGAGAGAACGCCACAACCTTTAGAAAGAATATTTTTTACATATTTCACAGTTCGTTTTACAACCCTCGTTTTCTTTTTTTTCTTTCTTTCTTGTCTTCCACATTGTTTCACTTTTGCTGATTTCGTGTTCCCAAATAAGTAAAAGAAGTTTTTTTTTACAAAAACAGCAAACACAACATATACGTGGATGACTTCCATACAACTAAAGCTGTGTACACATCAGCATGTGTACCTGATTCTACAATTTGAGTTATATGAAATTTTCATTTTTTCTGCGCATGTGCGTATTAACTTCTGGATTAGTGAACAAAAACAGGTCACACGTTTGCTACTACTGCACATGCGCAGATGTTAAAAAGCAACAACAAATAAAGGATGGAGACTTTGCTTTCAATTCTCCTTTTCTGACAGAAATTTTCATTTGATATCGTATCCGGTGTTGCCAGGGATATAATTGATAAACTATTTACTCGAATATTTCATAAAGTGGAAAGGTTATATTCTTGTCACTTGACCCAATCTGTCCCTCAAGGTCCCTGCATAATTTATACCGCTAATTGTCTCATTGTTTTCACCGCATTAATTGTTATTCAAAGTAGTTGAAAGACCGGGTTTCTCTCTGTGAGTGTTTACTCAAATTATATCTCCAATTTCTGTTCGCGTTGAATTAACTTTTCAAATGCGTTTTTAGTCAACTGTCAGTCGTAGTGTTCTGCAGTGTAAATAACTTAAAACAAAAGATGGAATTGATATCACGTGCCGTTAAGTTACCTCGGATAACAAAAATCCAGAAACGACCGCCAATGATACGAACATCTCACTCACACTGAAAGCAGTTGCGCGAAACTGTGTAGGATACGCATCTGTTGTGTATACTACCATTAGGTTAGCTGACGCCCTAGCAACGGCACTAGATACAACACTACAGGCGATAACCAGCCATCTAAAAAGAAAAAAAAAGAAAGAAATTTTGCTTGTTTCTTAAAATTATGTTTATAACAACTGTTTCAGTCTTTTTCAATGCCGAAAATCAGAAACGACAATTTAAAATATAGATTTTTGTTTCGACGTCTAACAATTTGGAAGATTATCAGTTTAAAGACATCACTTATCTTCAAATAAAATTCCATGGCTTAGCACGCAGATTATTTAAACGATCCCCTCATAATTATAATCAATATGAAAAATATTTGGACTTGAAAAATCCCAAAACATATTCAAAATTAACAACCAGCATCTTGACAAGGACTATGCTATTGTGTATATTATACTGGGTAGAGCTTGGTCTAATAACCAAACTAAAATTAATTCCCTGGCTTTGTTTAAGATATGATATCTATTATTTGCCTGGCCAATGGGGCTAACACTGCACAGTTTAATACCCGGTACGCAAAACATAAATTAAAAAAATAACCATGCATGCCAATAGGAAAAGCCTTTTTTCCCGGTTAAGTCATAAATGATGACTTCAGAGTTGATTCTTAAAACATGTGCCGGGCTGACTCACTAACAAGCTGGTAATAACACATCAGGTATCTGCATCTCATACGTCAAACGTCGCTATACTTGCTGATATAATGATAATTATAAAACATGGAATTAACATTATCAAATCAGTCACAGCCGAGGAGCTCAAATATTCATCATCACATTTGTCAGTTAATGAACATTCCAGGCTTCGATCATATTTGATTAAATGATTAACTTGAAACTTAAAACCAGATTTTGGTAGTAACTTTATTTATTGGACTAAGACATATTACACACAAAAAAATCCGTTCTTAAAATTAATCCTAGTCTTAGGCTGTTTGGAATTGATCGACAAGTTTATTAAACTCTACCGAGTAAATGTTTTTATTAAACCGCAAAAATTACAAATATAGTATACACTAAGTTACCTTCTAAGATATCTTACACTATACGAGGGTTAACCAGTGAACACTGTTTAATATAGTTAATTGATCCTCATCATACGGACCCCCCACCCCCACCCCTCAGGCACTACTGACGCATTTCCATTTTGGTGCAAGTTACGTGTTAAGGCAAATCATGCGTCAACAATTTTCAACATTCTTATCACGTCATTACATTGAATGAAACTTAACTAGCTAAATAGCTGATAACATATATTGTTATGAGAGTTTGTTACTGCATAACTTCGAAAAATTTACAAGCTGCAATTCATGAAGCTTCTTGCCGGACACGAATTGTCTTATTTTTCGCTTAATTAGTCCTCCAATTAAATTTAGAAATTTTTATCTTAGATCCTACGTTCAAAAAACTTCTGAAAACTGCTGAAAACATAAATAATTCGTTTCTTCAATTTTTTGGCCTTTTTTCCCTATTTCTCTCCCGCGCCTTGAGCACCCTTCCGGGTGGATATGCGCGCGTTATAAATCACCTTTATTATTATTTATTATTTTTATTATTATTGTTACCATTAATGTGCGTATATTGATGAATATCAACTCATAAAAGATTATTAATTTCACTCTGGCATGATTTTTCCTCGACTTAAAAAACCCTCTATAATACTATACAATCATACAAAGGATATATAATAGCTTTTATGTCTCATAAAGACCAGTCCACATGAATCTGATCTCTGTGCTTATTACAATGATATCAAAAGTTTTCCAGCTGCGCAAAAATAAGCGGTTGTCTTCGTATAGGGGAATAGATCATCAATAAATTTCAGCCATATAAACATCTGTATATAAATGCAGGGTATACGTTGATGAGCCAACATTAGTTCTTGTACTAAATAAACAGTCGTCTATTAGCTATTTTAACATTTTGTCTTCGTTCGTCATAAATCTACCCATCCAAATGTCAACAGACCCCAAACAAGGGGCAAAGGGATAAGATAAAAAAAATTGACTTGACGCATGCAGCAATCACTTAATTCGACTCTCGTATATGAATATGAATATGAATGATGATATCGTGTGCAACTTTTTGAAGACATTATAGAAACAATGAGTATAAATTACGTTGGTATATATTCATAAGCAATCTATTTATACAAAAATAAATATGGTTTGAATATAGGAATGCCAGTGGTGACAGTTTTGAGGTAAACAATGACAGGAATGATTTTTACTGATATTAAAAATGGTATAGAACAATATTATCGAGATAAAGAAAATTTGATACTGGGTGACTAGAAGAAATAATTATAAGTTCTTCCGACTTTTATTGAATTGGTTTCCAAAAGAATTTTATATTGTTATTCATTGGGCATGCATTATTTACTATAGTATTGATTGATTGATTGAATAATTTTTACGGCAATGTATGTAATCGATGATGGTCTGTAAATTTGAAGATGCATAACCACAATGCAAATAATGCGTTGTGGTTTCGATTACTAAATACGAATATTTTATAATATAATTATAAATAAAATTATAATTTAAGGAACTCGAAATTGTCGGGAAGCTGACTATCTTTTTAAAAGTTTAACCGTATATGACAGAATTAAAGTTGACGATATCTTTTAATTATGCTTTTCATACTTATGCTAATGCTTTTCATAAGTTCATGTATGAACCTGCTGTATAGAATTTGTAATATTCATGTTCAACTAAAAGTGCAGTGAATAGCATAGTGTGATGCTTTTGCGATGCAACGATCTTGACGAAGCTGGCCGACTTTAAGTTAACCACTTTTACTAATATATAGTTTGTGGGTGACAGACTGGTCGGTCTTGACACCCTTCAAATGAACCGTTAAAGCGAGCCCCCCCTCTCCTGCCCCTGCCTCCTCCGCCAGATTGGAGTCAAGATTGTAAATGTTCATCATCTCCAAGACGAAGTGAAGAAGTGCAAGATATGTGAATAAGATGAGAGGAATGGAAATAAGAAACGAGCTATACTTGTCATCATAAATTGTGCAAGATGAGATCACTCTTTTGAGGAGTAAATTTAAAGATTAGGCGCTTCACGCAAGAATAACTTTTAAGACTGTTGATGCATAATGTTGCTCTATTTGGAGATAAAATTGGTAGGAATTCATCTTAAGAAGAACTATTATCATTGAGTGAATTCGCACCTTTCAATGAGAGAGTGTGAGTAAATATGACATACCTTTGCTGTAATAACACTCCTGTCACGACATATATGGAAACTACTGTGTAAATGGAGGTTGTTAGGAATAAGTTTTGTTTCACACCGAAGCATCTGATCATTGGGACTATTACCATCGAACCTGTGAATGGAATAACATAAAGGAAGTGTGAGTGTAGGCTATGCAAAAGTTCGTGTTAGGCTATACGTTTGAACGATATAATAATCTATGTATAGGCTATAGCATGCTCCGGTCTCCGGGAAATGTATTTATCCCATAGACATGTACACGAAGAGAATGAACGTAAATGTTCAGGGAAAATACTTTCTGAGAAGTATAACCAAAACTTGAAGTAACCTAAATTTAATGTTTAGCACATTTTAACTTCAGTCTGTGCTGCGTAATTTACAAACACACTGTACACTGTATCCTAAAACATGCACACTTCACACGACGGACTGCACAATACACAATACACCCTACACAGTGCACATAACACTCGACACACTACAAACGACACACTGGCACGCTAGTACAATGCTGCACACGTAATCTGGATTGTGTTCAAACATATACGGTTAAAGGCATTGAAGACTCGCCCCAAACCGCGTGCCACGCTCTGAAAAAGTTAACTTTCCGTTGCTTGCAAATGACGTTTCCTTCTTGTCGCTACAAAATGCAGACAGTAATGAAATATGATACCTTGTTATCTTTTATCTAGACCTGAGATGTCCATCGCTGCTATATGTACACTGTGTTGTGGATATTGACCGTAGCTGTATGTATTGACTGTACACTAGTGCCTAATTACCGACTGTAGCAAGCTGTGTGTGTATTTTCTGGGATCGATGGTGGTGTCTAACACTTATGTTACACCTCATTCGAAACTAGGTCAGATTACCGGCATGAGACATTTCTTTGTGCGCGAGTCCTCACACCCTTTAAGTCATGAAACAGCAGCTATGGTTTCATAACACAGTCTTCTAATCTTACCTGCTAGTTCCCCCGCAGCTCCCAGTGAAAATACTTGAAGTTCTGTTATATTGTGAGCAAAAGAAGAGGAGCCATTCCTCGGATGGAACATAGTAAATGTTAATGAACCAAGAGTGTCTTTGGTATAAAATGGTTTGAATAGTAGTATGGAGCCACCCAGCTGTGCGCCAATCACTGCAAATTGTGTTAAGTATCTGAAAAGAGAGATATAACGTGATAAAATGAAGTTGTATAAGCAGTATTGTGAAAGAAGGTCTCTTTCACTAAAAAAGAAGGAGAAATTATTGAATGAATTTAGTTGGTCATATTGTTTATTTTATTGGTTTTTTTTCGAAGACATGGAAAGGAAATATCTTGATCGTTATCAGTCAACGTTTTCAGGAAAAAGGAAGGGTGGGGTGTTTAGGTAAGGGGAGGGGAACGCAGGGGGTCCCGGTCGGGAAGCAATCGCCCCTCCATAATTTGAAGGGTGAAGACTTGAGCCGTATTTTGTACCCACTGAAACATTGGCTTGACTCGATCCTGACCGCCAATTTCAAACTTGTGTCGGAGTCCTTTGGGATAGTG
>KN893496.1:10558-40229 GCA_000934455.1 Apostichopus parvimensis | reverse complement strand
TGAAGTAACTTGTACCGTACAATTAGTCCTTGTTTTTTACTCATGCTGTAGCTACCTACCACTTTCCATTTTTCTGGTAAGACCTTGATTTAATATTCGAATTCTACTTATTTTATCAATAGTTCACACCTTCACTTGTTATGATCATCACTGAAATTCACATACCAGAGTTACTCCCTTGATCATGTTCTCAATGTGAGAGCAAACAGTACGAACACTGGCCAGTTGTTTCTTTGTTCCGAACCATTTTGTGACCAAAACCTGCTTCTTGCCAACCATCTGTATATCCACAGCAAGGTGCTTGAAGTTCTTCTTGAGCACTCCACGAGTTCCCGTCACTGTCACCATCCGCGAACGGACATGTACCTCCACTGCAAGGAAAAAAAGTTGAGACCAAAACGTTAGTACATGAAAAGATCATAGTTTGTAGAAAGACACAAAGAAAGGAAATAATATAAAGAATTGGCCTTCTGTGCAAGATCATCCAGTTTGTCATTTCACACTAGACAGTACCATAAATGAGTCTGATATACATCAATTATCACTTTTTTTTTGGCCTAAATTTCTTCTTTGGAAAACTTCCTTTCCACGTTAGGGAGAAAATAAAATCCAAACATGTTTTGAATTTCTGTGTCTTTTCAGATCTACAAATAAAGAGAGGTTAACTGAAGGACTATAAAAAAATTTTTTTAAAAGGATCATGAAAGCTTGCTACATACTGCTACCACTGATGATTGAAAGCAAAAGTTTTGCCAGACCATTATCATCAGTTGGTTAGTAGAATATCATTAAAGCATCATTTACATAGATTTAGTCACCAACTTAGGGCAATCTACTTGAACTACTGGGTATTTATTACTCCACAAAAGTTTAAAATTAATTAACAAATATCTTTTATACATTTAGTATTTTATTGCATCTATAGAGAAAAGAAAAAAGTATATCACAAATTTAAACCCTCTTTAGTCTGAAATGAGCCTTGACTAGTTAATCCAATGAACTGCATATATTGAAAGTCTTCCCAAAAAAAACAAAATTAACCTTGAAGAAGGCTGTCATATCAATAACTGAAGACGATTCAGTAATCCTACAACGCTCCAGTCATCCCTCGTGTACTCAACCCCCTCCAAGTATTGCCTAATGCATGAGATGCTAGTAATGGTGTGTGCTTGCTGTGGCTTAGCTCCTAAATCAGTATGCTGGGTAGTTAGCCATATACGCTATACGGCCTGAATTTCCACAGTAATATTAGAGGTAATATAAATATAGTAATGTTGCACCATTGTGTTAACAGCTCTAATAAGCTAGGCTATAGTTAAAGCACAAGATGCAGGCCTTTAAGGTCATAACACAGGGCAATTCTACACAGAGGTCTTATCTATATGGCAACAGGTGTGAGAGAGTGATTGCTACCACACTGCATTAGACTATACAATGGGTCACTGTTAGGTCAATGTAATAGCATGGACCATACCAAAGTCCTGATGGGGAGGCCCATAAAAGCCAGATATAAACACTGGAAAGCATTTGGGTCACTTCACCTTTAAGACACATGCATAACTCACCATCCTGTGGTATCTTGACCGTTCTATCTGAATGTATGACCTTCATGTTGAATGGTTCTGAAAAGAAAACAATATGAGCAATGTCACTGTTTAGATGAACCTATGAAATGAAAGATGACAATCATACTATCAACAGGGAGTAATTATCCGTTAACGTATCGCAAAATAATATGTAAAGATGAATAACAGTTATGAACCATATCATTTTATAAGACGAATCGAGGCCTTTAAAACTGATACACAAAAGATGAACACTAAATTGTTTCCTGAGGAACAATAATACTCATACTCCACCACAGTTCAAGATGTAGTCATGCTACATCCTTTCTTGCTGTATACAGCCAACAAAATTGAAATACTGTTTAATCATTTCAAATAGTTAACAAATAACAACAAATGTGGCAGTTTCAATACTGTAAGCAAGGTGGCATATGAAAAAGTCCCTCCAAAAGGATTAAAACAGCCTAGGAGATGTTGCATTTCTGTTATGTCCCATGCGTATATTGTAAGTAGTAAGATGAATGTAATTAACCTGAATAAATAAGTACACAAAAAAACGCAGGCATATGACAAGTGATATTATACAGTGAGTAATAATGGTCATCGCAGGCATATGACAGGTGATATTATACAGTGAGTAATAATGGTGGATTAGATAATAACTAATATATCACTTAGTATCACAATTTCATAGGGCAAACTGTTTTGGACTTTTGGGTCCATGTCGCGAGATAATGGGCACGGGAACCCATCAATGACTGTTTCCCTTGAATCATATTTTGACATATTTTACGTCCTGACCTTGCACCCCTACCGAGGCTTGCTATCTCAAAAGGCAAATGATCTTAGGTCTGGACTGCTTGTGGATCAGCAGTCTGAGAATCACAATTACTAGGCCTAGGCTATGCTAACATGGTATCAGTATCACTGAATGAAAGCAAGTTTAATCTGCATAAGCCATGTTAATCCTCACCAAGAATGGAATAATCTAGCTAGGCCTAGGCGTAATGTGTGGGCTTGCCCATAGGCATAACTAATGCAGGTTTTTTGCTGTTTGCAGTTATGAGTTGAAGAGAAGTAATGGGATACTTGAAAATCTGCAGTGCGACTTGTTATTCATACAAAAGACTCTACATGTATGCAACATTAGACTTACTTAATAAAATAGCAATAGGCTAGTTGTGCAGTTATGGCTAGGCCTACTGCAGAAACACTGATAATAATATTACTAAGTTACTCCGACGTTAGTAAGCGTATGTGTTTGTCAGGTTTGGTTTATGACAAAATTTCACCAGTTGTGACAAATAGTGCCCTAAATTGTCTTAAAATATAATATTCTTCAAATAAGTTTCGAGAGGGATTTGCAAGTGTGATATCTAGGGAGATTTTAGAGGATATTTAAATCGGTTTCGTTTGCCGTACCATACACATCGAAGCAATACCAGAAAAGACTGGTCAAAGGTCAAATGCAGATATACGCTATACTGCAGTTGTTGGATGTGATGAATTTTCTCAATGGTGTGTCGGTATCTTCCATCAAATACGAAATACATATTCATTATTTGATCGATGATTCAAGAAAAAGGGAATTATGCTGCCTTCAATTTGAAACTAGAAAAAAATATTCTTCAAATAATTGTTTTGTGTAAGTCATATTATCTTTGATATTATAAGAACGACTGCAAAAAGAAATCTTTATTATATATTTTATTATTGATGTAGATACGGGCAACACCCATTTAACTCAAACAGTATGCAGATAAAAATATCTTCTTTAGTTTCTGCGGCGGATCGACGTGTCAACAACATTTAATTCTGCTGTGTACTGTATATGATGTTCCCGTACTGCAGCTGATTGAGAGGGTTTCCCCGGCAGAGCTTTCCTGCTAAAGCTTACGAATACGAAGTGACTTTTTTACGTTTGAGATGATATACGTCTAATTTTAATTTCGAACAATATAGGACTTGCACCAACACGTGAATTACAAGACGCATGCATAAGTAATTGAACTGGCCGTTTACTCTTAGTCTTAGCCCTAGCACAGTAGCAGTTAATTTTTCGCAAATTACTAGTAGTAACGTTAGTACTGCCTATTCTAACGTTACTAAACACTGGGTCGCTTCGCTAGGCCTAAACTTGGTGTTTACAGAATAACTACTGACAGTAACCCATGGGCAGATGTTTTAGTGCAGGCTCTAGATTAAATTTAGGGTTATGTTACGCCTACCTAAGGCTTTGAGATGATATTGGGCTGTTGGTTAATGCAGTAGGCCTAATGAGCTTCTTGCAGGGAATTTTCCAGGTTGTCTAATGTTGAGCTCTGCAAAGAGACAGCTTGTTGTGGACGAGCCAAAAACAAGCGAATCACACACTCGTTACAGTCTCTAAAACTAGCAGTCAGGTAGTCATTTCAAATTTTGCTGACATTAAGGAATATGCATATTACCAGTCCGATTCAGATGTAGCATAGATTAATTGATCTCATTCTTCTTCCTCCAGTTACAGATACTGATAATGGCAGGCTTCGAAGCAAATCAAGGTTATGGGCAAGTAATGGACCAGCAAGGATTTTACCAGTACAACTATGATGATCAGCAACAGGGATATGATATGGGTTCACAGCAGGCTGATCAACAAAAGTAATTGTCCTAAATTTCATTATTCTGTTTCAAATTGAGATTTATAGGGAAATAGTAGCATAATTGGCAGAATGAAAATATTCATACCTAGGCATATAGTCAAATTTTTCTCCCTAACCCACCCCTTCCTCCTCCCTATTGAATGATTTGTTGAATAAAAAATGATGTTTCCTTCTTTAACATGCCAATTTGCAAAATATACATTAAGGATGGTTACCATTGACACAAAGAAACCTCTTTTGTGGACCCTGTTTGAATATATGGAAGCAACAAGAGGTAATCAAAGAAAGATTGCCCTGATGTCAGGCACTGAATCAATTCAGATCATTTTTTTTCAAATGGCCTGTTTCCTATGTTGATTGAAATGTAAAATTAAAATGTTTACTAAAAAAAGAGTATTGTATACCCTCAAGGCAAAAATGTATCGGCACACATAACGTGCCTACAAAGCTTGAAGTCAAATCGGAAGTAGGTTAGTGAAAACATCACTAGATTATTGATAATAATCATAGAAAATTTCTCAAGCAACTTAGTGGACATCCTCTTTTTTTTCTCCAACAAAGCAGAACTGACTGAGATGGAGGATTGTTAAAAGTAACTATGAGCTATAATGTGACGTTAGGTTGCTACCACTAACCCTATGCCACACTCATTTTGTAGTCATTCAGGTTTCGATGTGATGAAATAGCATTAAGTTGTTGTTTTGGTTTGATATTTTCATTGTATGGTTTTCCTATTCAATGGCATTGATTGCAGTGAATACTACCTGTTGTGAAAGTTGGTTGGTACTGTGCAATTTGATTCTTCTGTGTTATAAATTGTATTGAGAATCAATTTTCTATGTATAGAAGACATTTTCTCAATTGTTGAGGGAGAAACAGACCAATGAAAATATTGAATCTTTAATTTTGAACCTCAAGGTTTTGTTGCTATACTATTATTTTTTGGGTATGAGTTATTACATTTATGTACTTGCATATACTGTTCAATCTCCTATCATGCATATCAGTTGCAAACCTTATTAATACTGTTACACTGAGACTTATAGTATTTTTGACTGTCATAGTCCCTTTCTCATCTGAACAGTAGCATCTCATTCATATGAGTTTTGTTTCATCTGATATAGACTGGGCAACTATTTTCTCTGGACATGACATCTCCCTTAAGTATGATGTGTGTGCAGGGTTCTTATGAATGTTTCGTTTAACAATGTTTGATTTATTTTGGCAGTCCATACGATTACTCACAGTCTCAAGGATACGGTCAGCCTGCAGCATATGATCAGGTTTATGCTGGGGCGCCCTCACCCTATACTGGAGATATCATGACACCAGACCCTGTGAACAGTGGAGGTGGTGGTGGATATTCTGACAGCTTTGAAGACGAACCACCCTTGTTAGAAGGTTAGTCGCTAGAGACCAGACAGACACATCAACTCTACCAGAAAGAAAATGTCTCATTTGGTCAATATACCTCGCTGATTTATGTTTAGTTTCTTTATCACGTAATGTAATTGCTTAATCACCTTACAAAATTTTAAGTTGTTAGAAATTTTCTCACCTTTTTCCCTCCCTCCTCCCCCCCCCCCCCCCCCTCCCTGTCATCAATTCCTTCTCCAATCTTGCCCTTCCTTCTTACCCATTGCATAAACAATATTTATAACCAGCAATGCTGATACATATTACGGTTGCCTTCACAGTAGACCCATCATCAACTGTTATTCCCCAACAAGATCTTACCTAAATAAAGTATATTTTCACTTAACCAGGAAATATTTCTTAATCTGGTGTAGTTAGGCTTAGATTTCACAATTTCACCACTTGCTAAACGAAAAAGTGCAAGTGCATAAAAATACAAAAATTTACTAGCTAAATCACTGGTTATATCCGGAATGACATTACACTTCAGTTACTACTGCACCGGTTTACGTGAGCAGCCCGATAATATTTGCTGATTTTAAGCTGTAATAGGTATGATGTTAGGAACGGTAAATTTAAGACCAACAATTGTTACTCAACAAATCATGCGTTTATTTTCTTTTAATGTCTACCGGCAGAAAAATGCAAGTGTCTTGTTTCCGCACTAGCAAAACAGTGAATAACCACTGGCATTTAACCAGTAACTAGCCTGAATTTTCGAGGCCTGTATAGAATAGCAAAGTAGTCAAATTGCTATGCATAGTTCAAGTATGTTTGGAACCAAAAGTCATGAACCTCAAATTTAAACTCGCTCCTCAAATATGTAAACACCGGATACTTCTATGTAACCTGACAAATTGTTTTCATTGCTCTCCTCCTCCATCTCCAATCATCTTGTTTTTTGGAAAAGAGCAAAGAGATTTTATGGTTATAAAACCCAGAGGTCACTGGTTTGAATGCCGTACCAGCCATCGATTTCTTTGACCTTTTCCTTTGTTTGAAATTTCCCGTTCTATTTTCCATTGTTCATTTACTTGTATTGTTTTCTCTTTAACAGAATTAGGTATCAACTTTGAACATATATATCAAAAGGTAGGATATATTTTTTCTTTCTCTCTTTTAGCTCTACACTCTCACCAACCTTTCCATCCTTTCAATGCCTACAGTTTCTTCGTGTATACATCTCTTCCCTGGCACTTTCTAGATTATAATGAATTAAATAGTTTTATTGTCGGGGTATTCAAGTCCCATCGTACCGTCATTACCCTTGTCAGAAATTACTATCCCATTCCTGAACCTTATGTATTTGTATTATAATGATTAGTGAGTGTGACCTTAACTATACCGCAAACTTGGTACCTCATTGACTGTGCAATCAATTAACCCATGAAGTTTGTAAGACTAAATATTAAGATGCAAGGTGGGCCTATAATGTGTCCATATGTAAGAGGGAATGATTGGACCTCCAATTCTTCTTTAAATTCCTACATCCACTTGCTCAGTTCAAGCCAATCTCTTCTTTGTTTCAAAATTTCACATAGTTGGAACTGAACCACTGTGTTCCACTCTGAAGTCCAGCTCAGTGAAGGCTAACAATCTTTTCAAACAAAGCACCATCAAATCCAGGATTGATGAATATGTCACTATATTTATTGTCATTTGCTATCAAGTTTAATTTAACTTGTCAGAGTCTGAATAAACGTTTGTTTTATTATTCCTAATTTCCTTTGTTTTATGTTTAGACGTTATCAGTACTGAATCCATTAAGAGAAACAGATCCAGCAGCTATCGCTGATTGTGACTTGGCTGGCCCTTTGGTCTTTGCGCTCGCCTTTGGTGGATCACTGATGTTGGTAAGCTTTAGACAAAAGTTTTGTCTTGCTGTAAATAACATAAAAGCCTTAGCCTAAATAAAGACAATTTTTGAATGAAAAAAGTCAAAACACATATTTCGTATGCATCAAAATTAGATACAGTATAGATTCTATCTGAAAAAAGCAAAAGGAATTCTCCCAAAGAGAAACTGTTGTAAGGTCCTGCAGTTTGTGAACAGCTGCAGCTAGTAAGTTTGGCAGCCGGTAACATTGTTTGTTCTGTAAATACTATGTTATATATATGAAACTGAAGTGATAGACAGTGTAGTTGCAATGTTTCAAAGTCAAATTGTTACCACTATTGTGAGGTACTCTGAATATAATCAGTCCTTAATAAAAAAATGTACATACTTTCACACACGTGAAAGAAGGAAAACTTCAATTTTGTATTCTGAGACACTTCCATAAGTCATTTTACTATTTATTGGAATACAAAGTAGATATCAAGCGTGCAGAGTTAGGGAAATGTTTCCTTATTCCGTACATTTGACTAGTGACCATTCTCAAGGAAAAATCTTATTCTGGTGGAATCTGGTCAAACCATGAAATCACATAATTAGCTATGAAGGTTGAAGCTAAACCACAGAGCAAACTCAGAGAAACCATCATTACCATCGTCTTTAAAAAGATCAGTTGTACTCATAGCATCGTGCAGTTACCGTATATCATCCTACTTAGAATTGCACTCTTTAATCAAGTGTGGCTGTGTCAAAACAAAATTATCATTTTTTTTCCATAATCAGATGGTAATGTTATGCATCTTCCATTGCAAACTTCCTCAGATGCTTATGTGGCCACCTAGCCTCATAGAGCATAAATACCTGTCAATAACAGCCAAGTCAACAGAAGAGTTTACAATAGTTTTCAAGGAAACACTTGATTGTGTTAGTTATTTTCTTCATTACTTTATATGATCAAATGATTATGTAATGCATCTCTTAATTTAAATTTTCTTCCGATGACTAATGTGGCTGTCTAGCCTGATAAAACTACCATTCAATCAAGTCGACAGAAAAGTTGCAACAGTTTTCACGGAAATGCTTTTTTTATTTATTTTTATGATTTTTTTTAATTTATGCATTTTCTTCCAGGCTGGAAAGGTTCAGTTTGGTTACATATATGGAATTGGTGGTTTAGGATGTTTTGCCATGTGGATGTTGCTGAATGTGATGAGCATGACCGGTTGTTCAGCCAGTGGAATCGTCAGCGTCTTAGGTTACTGCCTCCTCCCAATGATCATACTCAATTTCTTAGCCATCGTGATATCTTTACAGTGAGTGTCCTTACAAGGTTTTCTGTTTCATATTATCTTAGTGATGCCTCTTCTGATGCTTTTAATCGGAAGTGCGTTATATACACAAATTTTGGAAAGTAGAAAAAGTTTTGATATAATCTAGTCATAACTTGCAATAAGTGATTTTGTAAGGAAAGCAAAGGTGGGAGATTTTTGGTGCTAATGGAAGAGAAAACTTACTTCATATATCTGGCTTTTTAAATATGCAGAATGAAACTTTGGTTGAGATTCCTTGACATCGGTGAAATATGTATTATGTAGTCAGAGTCGTATGCATAGCGTGTCATAAACTAGAGAAGTTAGGCAGTGCAGGGCATGATCTTTCATGTTCAAATTTTGTGCAGCAGTTTTAATTGCTCTGAATTTAACAAGTAAAAAAAATGTTGTTCATGTGTACAAAAACTACTATTCATCTCTACAATTGCATAGCAACATGATCACTTTGCTATGTAGTACCAGTTAAATTATTTAAATTATTCCCTGGAGTGGGTAAGGGTCAAGGTGAAATGTTCACTCTTTGATGTCAAGACAAGTCAAACATAGTTATGGTATGGGTCTGCTTCTTTTGATGGGAATAGCTACATCTTGATTCTATCTTGTTAACTGTGGGTATTTACTATTTACCTTACAAATTACTCAGTGTTATGTGTTTACTTTACTGAATGTTTTGCCCAAAGCTGTGTTAGAAATGTATCCCATCTGCCAAAATCAGAGCGAGCTGCAGTAGGGTTTGGTTTGGAAGGGAAAGAAGTTTAAGTCCCTTGTCAGTAAAAATCTGTAACAACTGTTTACCCCTCTGCTGTTCCTGTTTACACAACTTTAAAGTATGTAAGCTTTCCCTAAACATCGCAGACCATAAGATTCTAATTTTTTCCTCACCTACTGGTTAACGATATAATCTTTATTCTACTTATCCACCTCCAGAGGAATATTTGGAACGGTTGCGTCGCTTCTGACGATAGGCTGGTGCAGCTGGTCAGCCTCCAAGCTATTCGTCACTTCCCTGGCGATGGATCAACAACAGCTGTTGGTGGCTTACCCCTGTGCTCTCCTCTATGGGGTCTTTGCCCTCCTGACAGTCTTCTAAAGTGAATCGACGATCCACGAACTTCTCGATATGAAATCAAACAATTTTGTCAGCCAAAGATGCCATTCTCTGTGTTTATGATGAGTTAAAAAGTTAAAGTTGCTTGGATTTTCAGTTTTGACAGCAACTATAATCGATCTGCTATTTATGACATCATGAGGCTCTCGTGAATGACCATCTCAACTCTCCACAGAATACAATATAAAAGTCCTGTGTGCTTACTGTGTGAAGAGCATCACGTATTGGTCATGTTTAAGAAGACAAGTCTCATGTGCATTGTGCACAGTATCTGTTATATATTTATATAGTCAGATGAATAAGAAGAAGGTGCAGATAGGCAGTGATCTTTCTGTCTCGCTGACTAACTGTTAGGGAGGATAAACCTCTTCATATTACCCAGCATAAAAACTTAACCATATTGTGTGTAATACGAGAGGTCTGCCCATCAGATGGAAATTTTCATCGTTTGTTAGACTAACATGGAGAAAAGTTTTGAACTGCTCCAATTTGTATTGTGGTAAGTGAAATAAGGTTTTCTTTGGAGAAGAGTCATATGGATGTTAGAGGTTTCATCAAATTCTTGCTCATAATACCCAGAATAAATACCTAAACATATTGTGTGTAATACGAGGTCTGCCAATCAGATGGAAATTTTCATCGTTCGTTAGACTAGCATGGAGAAAAGTTTTGAACTGTATTGTGGTAAGTGAAATAAAGTTTACTTTGGAGAAGAATTATGTGGATGTTATGGGTTCATCAAATTCTATGATAACAGGATATTTAATTAATCTCGAGTGTCCTATGAAATGATATTGTTTATGAAAGAGTGTAACCTGCAACTGGAAGTTATATTAGAAACCAAGCTGCTATATTGATAGGCATCTCATACTGCTTCCATCAAGGAGCACAGTATTACACAAGGAGTACTCTGATTATTGGACACATAAAAATAGAGCAATTATGTTAGTGAATTCACTTGTACCAAATGCACAAGGGTTACATAATGATAATACATATATGAAGTACAACAGACTGCCTGCAAACATCCAATAATGTATGATATGTTTGGGTTCTGAAAGATGATTAATTGGAATTGATTTGCCTGGATATAAATTATTAATTTCTAAACCAGACAATCTGGGGTAATATTTCTGACCGTTTGCACAGAAATCACACTGTGACATTAGTCTTTTTTCTGTCACATATTCTACAGCGTTTAGTGTATGTGAAATTTCATTGAATGATCACAAAAATGGTATAATTGTATAATCTAGCCGGATATTGAATACGTTCCATTCTTGGTTTGGTTGTAATTGGGAACTGCATGAGATGTATTCGCATGTGAAAGGAGCTGTCGTAAGAATAATAATTCAGTAATCTTATACTGTACGAGAATTTTCGGTTATACAAGACTTTGTTTTCTTTCTGATGGTTTTTGGTTTAGTTTTTGGAAGGAGGGATCAACTCTTACACAAAATACACTCTAGAATTCTGTAACAACAGCTTATCAGAAAGTCAAATCTTCCAATAGCTGAAGACTCAACATTTTAAGTGACAAATGGTATTAAATATTTTGCTATGGTCTGTTTTGGACTTTGGAAATATTTCACAAGATTAGTAGTTCTTCTGTAGATTGCTGACCTCATAATGACTCAAAAATTTTGATTAGTTTCAATTCACCCTTGAGAGGGCTCCTAAATACATTGTTAGTTGAGTCCAACTTTTGTGGTATAAAACCAAATGAAGGGTATAAATTGTTTCAAAATAGGTTTTTGTCATCTGTCATTTATAGGTCCAGCGTATGTACTGATTTCTGCAATGTTAGGTGTTGAAGGAAACTGTGCATGTAGCATCATTTATATTATATGCCAAGCTGTTTCCAATTTATGAAAAATGTGGTCAATATGAACATATGCTGCCCATGATATATGGAGACAAAAAACTGAGGCAGTTAAGATGGAGTCTGCCTCGAGTATCCCAAAACCACTTGCTTTGGTAGATCCTTCATGATGCTACATGTGCAAATGTCTCGCTGTTCGTTTGTGAGTTCACACATATATTCCTGATCAAGCAATTGTTAGGAGCCAAGTTTTCGATAGCTTTCGTTCTTGATAATTTTGTATAAAATTGTAAAACAGGAAGAGTTGACATACGGGCAAGCCATTATAGGAGGTTATTGCTGCAATCCACTCGCTTGGGTCAAAGGGTCTCCAAACTTTGGCATATCAAAATTGATTAAAAGGTTTCCAAAGGTACTTTGCTTGGAAAGTCTCCAAATATTTTCCAGACATTGATGAATTTTATACTACAGAAATAAATGTTTTAATGAAGGAAAATGCTTTGAGGGTCGTGACAGCAAGTTTTAGTTTGGGTGACCATTATTAGACTTTCTGGCATATCTAGCAAGAAAAAAAATGAAGTTGTGACGAATAAAATAATGATGGTGAAGTCAATGGTGATATCAAGCATACAGGGTCTGCTTGGTGTGGTGCTATCTGTTAGTGCAAAGTGTTTCTGATCTCTCATTCATAGTTTTAAGAAGTTTATTTCTGGCGAAAAATTTACTTACAGAAAATTACTGGGAACGTTATGCTACATTAAATGTGTTCTAGCTATCGTAATCTGTCCTCACCTACGATTTCAAACATTTCCCGGGGAAATATTCTCCCTTTCTTCCAGACCCTGATTGTTTGTTCTGGGCAATTATGTTCAAATTTAAATTACTCATGTTAAATAATGTAATAATTCATAATGTTAAATATGGTTATATAAAAATAAACAAAATCTTTCATATTAATTACAACTGAATAAACAGAACCATTACAGCGTGTGCTTTGTGTCATGACCTTTATTTAATTTCCTTACACATTTCAATATAAATATTGTCTGCATTGATAGTTTAGAAGAAAAAAAATCATTCAAAGTTTGAAAAAAAAAGTTTAAAGATATGCCTGCTGTTTGATTATAAGATGTGCCTCACATCCAAGCTTCTGCTTGTCAATAATATTTACCATCTATAAGGTAAGATATATCTTGAAAACTTTCAATTTCAAAGGCACTTCAGAAACTTTGCCACACATTTCTTGTGTCCACATGTCTAGTTACATACTCTGTGCCCCTAAGACACCAAGTGTATCTTACGATAATTACACATTCTGCCGGGATGTAAGCAATCTTGAAGTAACTGCCTAAACATCCCAGGGTATGTAACCATCTGCTCACAGAAAAATGAAATGCCAATTCTGGTGTAGCATGTGCTATTTCATATCTTGGGTACACAATATTGTTATTTTGTCTTTCCTCTTGCCCTACTCCCACCATCATACCCTCCCACCCCCCCACTCACCCCCCTCCTCCTTTCCTCAATTAAAATGACCATTTCTGGTTGTCACTCTAAACCATAGATGTGAAAAAATGAGAACAGTTCTGTACTGCACCCACTACCTTTCCCCTTCCTGCAACACTCCATACCTCTTGCAATGTTTCTCTCCCTTCCTCCATGTTGCTAACAATTTTAGATCATTTTTATGCCAGTTAATGATACCAGACTCATGATAATTAAATAAGTGCAACTTATCAATATTCTCTTAACATAACAAGGAATGAATAGTTATGCAAAAGAGATACCTCCGTTCTTACAAAATCACTAACAGAAACGCTAAATATTTCAAAAGGAGATACTGAGGGCGACATCCATCAATAGGACGGCTGGTTTTGTGGAGGTCGTCATCCACAGGAAGTTCTGCGGGCTCATCCAACACTGGTTCTGACAGTTGAATCTGATGGAGGTCTGCAGCGAAGTCCTCGTTCAGCCGCATAGAAGAGGGTTTAATGAAAACCCATCAAGGGGATGTTCATCCAGTTATGGTAGGCTTCTACGTGAGAATGGTTCAGTAGCTACTGTAGTGCTTCAACCTGCAAAAAGCATGTAGAGATCAGAATAATATAATTTCATGGAAACTTGTAGAAATATCCAGATTGCCCAAAACGGGTATAGTTTGAAAAGATATTTGTTCAGCTTAAATTGAGTTGATTTTGTAAAAAAATGTTTTGAAGTTATTTCAACACTTCAATTCCATTACAAAGTAAGTCAGGTTTAGCTTCAGATAATGTTGCACAAATCACCTTTTTCTTATAATTTTTTTTTAAAACCTTGTACATGGCTAAGTTGACAATGTTGGATAGCATAGAATACACTATTGTACACATATCACTAGAAAGCATTCAACAGACTATTGTACATACAAAGGAAGGAAGCATTTTAAAGTTTAAGGTTTTTGTTAATTCCAAGCAAGAAACCTAAGACAAACATTTGTACACACAAAGCATAAAACATGAAACAGAATGTTTTGTACACAACCCAAGAAAGCATAAAATGGCAGACTCTACAGACACACACACACACACCCACCCACACACACATAATACAACATATGAACAATCAGGAATTATCTAACAGACTTATTTACAGTCTACAGCAATACAAAAGCAAATGGTTCACAGTAGAGCCATTTGTGCTCATGTTTACTCATACAGTGATTATGTGATATAGAGATCACATTACAAACAAGAAAAACAACAAGACAGTTAAATGAGCTACAGACCTGAAAAGAAGAGCTCTTTCCTTTGATGAACCAAGACAGAGATACCCACTATTTGGAGAGAAGTCAATCGCTGTTGCACATCGGACAAAATTCAGTTTACTGTCACCAAAATTTGGAAAGGCCTCATAAGATGGAAGATGAATCTATGTAAAAAAGGAATTAAAAAGGTAATACTGTTGTTAGTTTCTTAGCTAGATGGCTATCTGATTATATGTCACTGTTGCATCGTTTGGTCAGAGTTTCTTAAAGTACCATCAAACACAAAATTGCCACTTTTATGTTTCCAGGTTCTCCAACACATACTTTGTACTATAATCTTGTTTCATTCTCAGAGCAGGCACGCAAACAAATGTCTCAATCGTGTTCAATTTTGAAGGAATTTTTCAATTTTTTTTCTTCTATTTTTTCTGGCAGAACCTCCATTATTACCATACAGAATATGCTGCTGTTGATATAGTCAATTTTGCATATATGCTTCAATGTGCCTCTTGAAGTAGTATGAATAGCATACACCCTCTTCAAGGTTGATTAAACTCCTGAAAAGTGCCTTAAATGCTGAAATCCAGTATTACAAATGTTTCCCTCCTAATCCAATGTGTCTCCTTCCCAACTCCAACCCCTTCCCCCGGAATCCCCTTCCCCACTCCATCTCCCCTGCACTCCCCTTCCCAACTCCACTACCCTTCTCCCAGTCCAATCAATTCCTCCTCATCATCATTGACTCTATATTTGCTGGCTTACTATACTGAAACTGTACAATAGAGGATACAAGTCTTACCATTTTGACAGCATTGCTTTCGAGCCTTGAAGCAATGCCGAGGATTTCGTTGCTAGGAGCAAACTTTGTGGCGGTTACATTGGTGGTTAAATTCTTAATGATCTTCAAAGGGGTTGGTCTTGTTTTCTCAAAGCATCCTTGGTCATAGAGGTTTACAATACCAGAGTCAGATCTAAGTCAAGTTAAAACAAAAGGAGAAGAAGAAAACATTCATCATTAACTGTCAAAGATCATTAATTAGGTTCATGCTGTATGACTTCATGCAATGGTGTTATGAAAAGTATCAAAATATAATGCTAGCATGGGAGATATAAATATATGTAACTTGCAATATGTTACTATTCACTGATGACCAAAATGCTAATTAAAATAGTTTGTTGCATTTGATTAATTAGCCATAAATCCACTTCCAACCAGATTCACTCATAAATAACAAGTGCAAACATTCTTTAATGTTTTAAAATTTGTTTTTGTGGAAAACTTAATTATTCTGGTAATTTTCATCTCTGTTTCATGTCAAATCTATTACAGCTTCAGTGAGTTTTGGATTGTAACCTAACCGAGTGATGTAATATTTTCAAATAATTGGTCACCCCTCCCCCACCCTCCCTCCCCACCTAGATATCGATATGCTCACAACTGTGTGGCTCGTCATAATTAAAGAGGTTTGATCTGCCTACTCTGGCACAGGTCATTTTGTTTCCAACAAATATAAAGTTTTTGTTTTATTTGTAAATCTTTTGAGCTTTTTTTTCCATTTAAATTGTTCCTGATGCAATTCTTTTGGACTATTAAGGTAACAGAGTAATAATGTAAGATGGAGCACTACATGCTTTAGATACCAATGAATTAAAAGAAATAAAGTAAGAAAGAATAACGAAAAGAACTCTTACCCTACTGCGATGTACTGTCCATTGTCTGAGGCCGATATGGATGTCCCCAAGGTACAACCGTCATCTTCAAACATGTGAACACAGCGTCTGTTATTCACATCCCAGACATAGACTTTACATTCATCTTAAACGGAACAATAAATGACTTGAAAACGATTTCGGCAAATGAAAAGAGCTTAAGCCTGGTATTAAATGGCAATATTATTAATACCTCCACCGACATTATGTCACAATAATCAAGGGTGCAACCAACATGTTTTTTGTTACTGGAAGAAGGGAACAGATGAGTTTGTCTTTGAGGGGGATGGAGTCCTAGGGCAGAGAGTGGGTTCCTGTGGAAATTTTGGTAAAATGAAAAGATGCTTAGATGCAAAATGGTGCTATGTTTGGCAACTTTTGAAACAATGTTGAAGATTTTTCACTGTTTAGATTGTAACACACATACATGTTATATCTTTATGTACTGTGTAGTAGAATTTTTTGTAATATTGTCTGCTAGTGGGGGTGTGGTGGGGCCGTGGGGGGGGAGGCGAGCCACTCCAGAAGTATACATGGTAGCATCCCTGTCACATAGATATACTATCATATCTTGAATGATAATATTCAAAATTGGTTAATTTTGCAAGAGTTCATTTGTAAGGAATAGAAGTAGCATAGATGTGAAAATTGCTACAAAACAAACATATTAATTTTTTAATCATCTTCTGACCAAGCTTTTCAATCTCACTTTCTTTCTCAATAAGTAACATTACAAGCTGAATTTAATTTCAAACAACAGTCTCAACATATTTTGTTGTCCAGCTATCAATTTATTGCATGAAAAAGAGCGAAAATATAAATTAGGATTCCATCTGCACGCTTGTGAAACAGATTTAGCGACCATTCTAGAAGGAGATGCGTCGATCGGAGGTGGAAAGTATCGCATCAAAAAACAAAGCAGGACAGTTTATATTCACATGATATCTCCATATTTCCATTGGATGATATTAAGCCATTTCAGCAATACAGGATTTACATGCAAATCTTGATGTGATAATCCCACTCTAATGCAAATCATTTCCTATACTGTGCAAAGCTCATTTCAAACACTCCACAAACGTTCTCGTTTAAAAAGGGCCTGACATTTCGATCATAACAGGGTATCTTAGAATGATCAGTTTGTCATCTTCCTATTGAGTCAATAGTCAGCAGATTTGGTAGAAACTGCTCAAAATAAAGGACCCCCGCCCAAAAAAAAGAAAATCAAAGAGCAGCTTTCAAGACACTCACCTCCTACAGAGAAGAGTCTAGATCCATCGGCTGAGAAGCATAAATCCATCATACGACCATTCCCTTTGAACGTTGAGATGTATTCTTTACTCTGAGAAGTTCAAAAGTATGTCATATCGCTCAATAGATCATACAACAACACCGAAGAGCTCACATTCACAAAATGGGAAACCTACATTATTTATGGCAGATGCAAGACATCCTGGTGACAAATATATGGATACTTTATTCTTTCCATGTTGGAGTTAGAGTTGGTAAGAAAGAGAACTAGAGTATTAAGCAATCTATTTTTTTTAAGGTCACATTTTCTGTTTCAGATGATAACACTGAAAACAATGGAAATAGTGGCTTTCGTGTAGATTCATATTTTTTGTAAAAATTACTTTACTCTGTAGATAAATGATTACATTTTATATAAAGAACAGCAAAAATATTTTCAGCTCAATTATAATGATGACACCATTCACTTTACTGTTACCACATGCATTCACAAAATATCACTAAATGTGAAAAAAAACAACACAAAAAAAAACATATCTTTGCCATTTAAACTGCTATGAGGATTTGGTGTCTGCCTAACAATGCCAAAAATGTTGACCATCTTTGATAAGAAAACTGCTTGAACGACATTTGACAATGACAGAATATCGGTACGTACCTTTGCAGAGACCAGGTAGATGTTACCGCATTTGCCTCTGAATGCTAGTAATTTGCCATCAGGTGAGACACGAAACAAAGGGAATGACCGCTCTGGGACACCTATAATAGAAATGAAAGCATAAACATGGTTAAAGAACTGCACCATATAAAAATGTACATTGAAATTTGTTCCAGGTGTAATGATCCATACAATATTCAGTAAGGATCAAAAACTAAATACAAAAGAAAATGGAATTGTCACATTATGTAGTCATGTGTTTATCCATCTAGTTTTTGTGCTAAAACAAGTTTTGTGCTTAATAAGTCCATACGGTAGTTGTTAAAACTATACACACTCAAGTTGTAAAATATTTTGCCTTTTTTTCGTCAACTAGCTTAACATGACAACTCTTCATTCTTTGCATATTCAATGCAACACACTGTACTACCTCCTACAGTACGACCATACAACTGGACATATTCCTCTTATCACCTTTGATTTGAGGGATCTTGTGCACTTTCCCCGTCATCATGTCAAACGAATAGAACCACTTGAACTCTGAGCTCATGATCACCTCGTTGCCATCCGCAGAAAAATGTGCCGAATATATCGGAAAGTTTTCGAGGAAGATGCTCTGTATTGCAGCGTTTTGCTTTCCATCCACCTGAAATAAAAATTTGTTCTTTGAAAACTTGATGGAACAAAGAAATGGCTTTCGTTTTCAGTCATAAACTAAAATCTTCTACTTGGAATCCATCAGTTGTTCCTACGTCCACATCAGAGCACACGAAAAGGTATGGCCTTGCCTTCCCCTCTCCTCCATCTCCCCCAAAAATTCTCACAACTTTCAGATATGCTCAAAACCTTCATCAGATATAATCATAAGGAAATATTTGTCAAGAAAGAAAACTGTCGTGCAGTTTATATCTGTTTTTAAAAATTTAACTATGCTATTTTGCTATGCTATTAATGGCTCCATAGAAATCTCAATACACTTCTTGCAGATTTTGCTGGACGCTAGAAAACATTTGCAGTCAGTATTTTTCAAAGATCTAAACCTTACCTGGAATAAGCTGAGTGTCTGGTCATATCCTGCTACCAATATGACCTGGGCAGTCTTGTGAAATTCAACAGATGACACAAATTTCTGGGAAAGGAGTGGGGAGGAAAAAATGTTTCTGTCAGTAAGATAAGCTTGAATAAAAACTTGATTGAAAGGTTCCTGTCTTTGAACTTTGCATCAATATTTTCTTTATCTTTAATACAAACTGTTATCTAATGATGAAGCATTACCAATATCAAATTTAAGTTCAGTTTAGTTGAGTAGGGACATACAGGCACATACACGTACATCAAATGCTGTTGCAGGTCTTTAATATGTAACCATCTGAAGCATTGCTAAAAACCGCTGACATTTTCGGAACGGACTGACTCAGGCAAATCGATCCAATTTGGTTTACCTTGTTTCTCCTGGAAATGTTAGCGTCATTACAAATCTGAAAGTCAAGGTGTCCTTTTGGGAGAGATGCAGACGACGTCAGATAGGTACCCGTCCTCCTCGTAAGTGGAATGAACGTCTCGTCATCGCTCTCGTCGTCAGAATCTGATAGATTAAAAAAAAACAAAGAAAAAAGACTCAAATATGTAATATTCTTGATGATAATGATACAAGAGATGATTTAAAGAGGAGTTGTTATTGCTTTGACTTCTGTATTTAGAGTGTCTCATTATACACACTCATTGTTCTTAACAACTTCTACTAATATGCGTCATATGTCATACATTCCTAAGAGTGACCACAGCCCCAGGCTTCTTAGGGTAGGCTGGTGGTTACAATAGCAGGACATATTGTGGTTGCTAAAGGGTGGTGTAAAATACAATACTGTAGAATGAGTACAATATGTTACAAAATAGTTTAAAAATATTTCTTTGTCCAATGAAAAGCATTTAACTATTCTCACTGATAATTTTTAGAAAGTTGAAGGAAATTGGGTAGAGGAAAAGGAAAAAAACCCAAACATTATCTTTGCTTAAATGGTATTGACGCTTGTGATGAACAACCCTCCAAACTTATGAGAGATAAAGGACCATAACCTATACACAAGAGATATGAGTTTTGTGACAGAGCTATGAAATTGTAGAGATTTACACAAAGCTGTCACATTTCACATGTATGACACAGGTGGAGAGGTAACCATTCCAATCGTACATAATCTCTGTGAATATTATAAGGGAATGAATGTGGGATTGTGGGTTGAGGGGGAAGGGATCTAGACAACTAATATCTCAAAATTTAGCTGAACTACTTCTTAGCCAATCTTCTTAACTTCAGAATAGGGAGCAGTGAGCACTGTGGAAGAAATTCAGCTGGATCGAAGACAAATTTTGCAAAACCTTTGCTTACCGCTTTGTTCTTGTAACCTCTCAGACTTTAAGAGAGCCCACGATGGTCTCGGGCCAAGAGCTCTTTCAAACCTAGAACATAATAATACTCTGATATTAAGTTGCAGTCAATATAATTTTATGGTTGTTGATTGCATTTGCATCTTAAAGGGATCTTCCAGTACTGTTTTGAACTAACAGCATAAATAAGGGTCACATTGCATGCCCATGATATATCCCTTTAATTTACTTCACCATTAGATAAACTTGAAATGTAAACTATTATGATTGTATGTTGTCATGACTGTCTGTTGCTATGTAAAACAAACATCAATACTTCATATAGACCTACCAAGTATTCCAGTGGTTGTTAAAAGCCTAGCCTACTTTGTTGTTAAGGATCCTTCTGAAAACCAACTACTGTAATTGTGTTTTTGAAGGGAAAGGAAATCTTCATAGACTTTGTGGAGGCAATGGCAACACATTGCAACACAATCTGGTTAGAAGTGAATTATATATATGGTTGGCAACCACCTAATGTCATATTTTAAGCTGATACCACTGTTTTATCCTTACGAATGTGTTTAGTATTCCACAGTATAGAATGGATGTTAACAAAGCCATTTTAAAACTGTGCTTTTAGACTTTGTCACATTGAATCCCAATATGTGATATGTGGACTGGATGCAATAAGAAAAATTGACTTACTGCAACTGCCTGGCTTTTTCTCTATCGGAATCCTGTTTGGTCTCAATAGTGTTTCTGGAAAGAAATATGCAGATTGCAATTTGAACATACTGTAGAATAAACATTAAAATATTCATCATGGTGTTTATTTACCATCTAATACTATCTTGGTTCCTTGATTTCATGAAATCATTTTATCATAGCACACCAACCTCTCGGAGTTGCTGTCATCTTCATCTTGCCAAACTGGTTTCGGTCTTTCTTGTTCCAAAAGCCCTTCTTTGAGGATTTCTGAATCCTTCACCTGAAAGAAACAGGAATTCAAAATTGTCTGAGAAATTGCAAACCACTTTTCAAACAGGAAAGGTTTCCAAAATTACCAAAACATGGATTAAATGAGAGGAAAGAACAGAAAATAACAACAAGTGTTGCTTGAGCAAATTTACAACAATGTATGCTTAATTATTTTTAACCCTGTAGCACTAGAAATTCCAGACTAAATGGGAATAAACCAAGAGAAGAATGAAGGAGACTATAAATACCTCTGTATGTTGTGATGTAAGCCTTTTTTCTAATAAAGTATCAAGGAGTAGGTTTTCTCCACCGAACACTTTTGATTCCAGATATGATTCTTCTTCATCCTTTCTCTGTGGGAGACCGAGAGCTTCTTGAGATGGAGCTGACTTTCTTTTCTTCTTAGGTGACAGATGTCTGCCTGCATCCACCACAAAATTATTGTTCTTCCTCAACATTTTATTTCTAGGATCTAAAGAAAATTGAATTCCAGTTTTATTCTAAATTATTTTCTTTATGCAATACTATTGTTGTTTATATAAGAACATAGCAAGCTTTGAAAAGTTACATCATTAATTGACTTCCTTTTTCTGCAAAACACATTGAAAAACAAGCCAGCACACACTTACAGTTTTGGCTTGCATTCCATTGCTACATGGTAAAATCATGAAATTACCAAACATGGGTCATAATTTCATAATAGTTCTGCCCCATGAAGTTTCTCAAGTTTTCATATCTTGCCTACACTATAAAATGAGTATTCAGAGCTTGAAGTATATGAGAAATGGGTAATTTATCTCATGAAAGTATGGGAGGGGGGTGGTAGGTCTATGTTAGGCCTGCAATTTAATATGGAAAATAAAAGCTGTTCGTGTTAGTGATACTGATAATAGTACATACATGCAAGTTCAATGCATATCCGAGACATTAAAACAAATACAAATACATTTTATAGGGCAAAAATGGCAGACCGGATCGACAAAAGCCGGCGCTTCTAGAGTATGCAACATTGTAGTTTTATATATAAGAAAATATCGACTGGGTGGCGTACGTGGGCAGCCTAAGTTCGTGATCAGCGGGAAAGCAAACTTCGTGAAACTGCTACCGATGCAAAAGAGATGAGAAATGATAGTCCGTTATTCCAGAAAGTAACGGCATTTACCAACTCGGGGGGTATTCGAGATATTTGCTTGCTGCCAGAAATGGAAACCTCTCGAACTGCATTCAAGTGTTTTAACAAGCCACAACTACAATCCGGTGAGAGTTATAGTCTATTTATGCTCAAACTCTTACTTGGTAAGAAAATCACGAGGACATCAAAATGTGGTTTGCGTTAAATCCTGAGTGTTTCATAATTACGTAGTAGAAGCCACGCCCTTATTTTAATGACATTGCCTTATGCACACTTGGATTATGGAACGCCAAAGGACGCCAAAATGACCACAGGTGGCGTTGCTACACAAAACAGGAGGTGCTACTACCCCAACCAGGAAGTGTTGCTACCCTAAACAGGTCAGTAGGGGCTATAGCGATAACAGAGGCTGAATCTCTAACAGTAGTACACAAATCTCGACTTAGTCCAATGTTTAGACACTGGATTCACAATGGAATATTTTACTTTGCCAGAAATAATAATAATTCTAAGAAGAAAATCGCCAAAAATGTTTTTGTTTCAGCCTTCTGCAAGGTGGCACAAGAACATTTATATCATGATACTGTTTTTTTTTATGTTAAAACATGACAGTTAACTTTCAAATTTAACCCAACTCAGTCCCTAATATATAATATAATTTAGTGTCCTTTACCCGCTTACATTATTTTCTACGTGTCGTTTTTTAGATATTGATAATTGAAGTCATTGCATTTTCTACTATAAACAGACTTGATGCAAATAGGGGGGATGTCGTAGATGCACACTAAGCAAAATATGATATATTTTGTCTTTATTTTTCAGTCTGTTGTTTTGACATTGATGGGATAGGGCTGATTTTTTACCTGAAGGTGATGTGATCATATTGACTAATTAATGAGAGTGACGAAGTCACAATGTGGATACATCTGATTATATAGTGGAAAATAAGGTGCAAATTTGAAAGAAAAACAGATCATTTATTTGTGAATAAAAATCGATGACATCACACCTTTTTGCTCCAAATTCACTTTTGGGTACTGGAGGCAACAACTTAAGCTGTCCGTATCTCGAAAACGAAACATATAATTTGATTCAAGTTTCACAAGAATGCTTGTAGAATATAACCCTCTTTCATACATCAAAAGTAAATTTTCATCTGGACTTTCCTTTTAAGTCTGAAAATTGAACGGATGACCCCTGGGTGACATCTGACTAAATATTCCTGAATATCAATGATAATTTTGATCAACTATAGAAGGAGCTAACATTAACAACCGAGGTTTATGTCTCCCAAGCACACGTTACTATATAACTAAATAAATATACAAGATGAGTTGACATCGTTTTTGCGACTAAAACGTGTAGCTTGATCCTCTGGAAAGAGTTGTACCATTAATTTGGCATAACTCTCATTGATGAAGGGTTTGACGCAGCAACCTAAACATATTTTTACTTTGATATGAATATTGTATTTCAGATCCTCCTGCGAGCAGGAACTCGCAAAGAAGCCTCATTGGCTTATCGAAGCCACAGGCTGACCGAAGTCAGTCTCTTACATTGATATTTAACGTCCATGATTAGGAATTGTCATTTGTCAACAACTCTGTAACTGGACGACATATATCTTGGAGTGACTCGAACCGGGGACCTTATGATTGGAAGGCACCGGCGTTAACCACGGAGCTAACACTGAGCCGTAAACCAAATGCAATGACAACCAGTTTCTTTTGACCGATAAAACCATATCAATTGAATCTTTGTATCAAACAATGAAGCTGCCATTATCAACTTAAATTGAAACTAATCCGTTTACTGATTTTTGTGAATAGCTACAGCTGCGTGCACCTTTTTATGTACATGTCATTATAAAAACCACATTTGTCATTGGTCTTTTTCGTAGACTAAACCGTTATAGATTGAAAAGAAATTTAGCCATCTCTCTACTCTCTGAGGTTATGTTGATTGACATTACAATATCTGGATAAACTTCCAGAACACAATGTTGTTTGGGACATAAAACATTCTAGGCAACGCTGTATATTTCACCGATATCGCATAAGAACAATGTAATTGACAAATAGGTTGGTAAATGCACAGGGGCTCTGGTGGAGAGGGCATTCCTCTTCTGGAAGCTCTCGTCATCAACGTACCCACAAGCCAATCTACATACCTCCATCGTCATAGGTATCAACCGCCAGTCAACAAAAGTCATCAACGTTCGCCGCTTCCGTGTGAGAGGTACTCAAGTTCCGGTCCGGAACCAACCAACGTAGCAAATCCGAAGCCATAGCCAACGGTATCTACATCGACAACCATCGGTTCAAAGTCAAGCGAATCCACCACACATACGAACCATCCCAATGCCACAACTGCCAAGCTATTGGACACACAGCAGCCACCTGTACCAGTAAGAAGACTCGTCTTCGGTGCGGTGGTTTCCACCCGCTCAGCCTTTCTCACAAGACACAAGCCAACAGCGCATCGCCAGCTACAGAGAATGCCCGATGCATTAATATTGCATTAATATATATATATATTATTGCATTAATATATATTATTGCATTAATATATTGCATTAATATTGAAATAGATGACGTAATCACTGCAATTGCCTATAGCCGATCGGTATTATTTGACTGTGGAAATGGTTACCCATTGTATCTATTTACAATTCATTATACAAATTATCTTCAACGATACTGGGATTGAATCCTTAGGTATAGCCGTCCTGACCTAGTACGAGTCAGCAGAGAGAGGCTGTGGATGCAACGCTCCATTCGCACCATTCAACCTCATGGGCTCAACATACAGGAAGGACATGACTAACTTTTCTTCATCCCCCCTCCTTCTCTCCTTGTCCCCCCCCCCCCCATTCACGCATCCTCTCATAGCTCTCTTCCACCCTTTTTTCTCCACACCTTTCTGTCTTTGTCCTTCTCCAGTTTATTCGGAGATAAATTGTCAATTTCTTGATACCATATTCACGATAAGAAATTCGACCAGACGGAGAACATGACAACATACAAACTTATCGTGTTCAGTCCATTCATTACTACTTCCAGCGAGAAATGTTCCCTTTCTGATTAGACCAGGGAGTTGTTATGGAACTCCCTGATTAGATACAAGTAAAAAGATAAGGAGTGAGCCCAAGCAATTAGCAATCAAAAATTCCTAAGTTCCGGTTTTTCGAAACAGCAAACTTTGACGTTGGCTTATTTTGTAGAGCAAACATGTGTGGTGACAATGCTGCATTGACAAATGAATTTGTTTTTCTGTTTAATGTTAATATCCAGTTTTCTCCAACTTCTACAACCGTAATGGAATCTTTGTATGTCGTAAACTTCTCATCCTCTGAACTTAATGTATCCAATTCATGATAAAAAAATAACACAGAAAAACAATTTAAAGCAAATTTGTTGTCAGTGTGCAATTATGACGTTAAACATGTGTTGTTTATTTAGTGAGCCCAAAAAACTTGACGGTGACAATTTACAATCAATACCTGATTCGGACAGGAAAATGTAGGTGGCTGTAAGATATTTTTTTAAGTTAGCACTTGTCATGAGTGATCATAGAAGTGTATTCACGGGACAAATTTACTTTTATTTTTGAAAGCCAGAGACATATTAAGCTCATATGTAGCCTGAATAAATTCCTACATGGCCCGTCACGTACTAATTGTCTTGTGTTATTTATTTCAACTTTATTTTAAGAGGGTAGCTCGTTTAGCAATAGCTAATCTTCCACGAGGCCCTCTGATAAGACATATAATAATATAAAATGTATGAAAATTGACAATAATTAGCCGGAGAGTCAATCTGGCTGGTTTTGGAGATAGAGCTTAGTGAGCTTACAAGAATTCAAGGTGCCTTCCAATCATTGACTCCAAGATTAATGTATGTCGTCTAGTTACAGAGTTGTTGACATTTGACAATACATAATCATGAAAGCTAAATATGAATCTAGGAGACTGACTTCGGTCAGCTTGCGGCTTTGATAATAAGCCAATGAGGCTTCTTCGCGAGTTCCTACAAGATTGCTCATATACATTGTGTTACAAAGATATCTTCAAAGACATGCAATGTTAGAGATATCCAATAATAACTATACAGCTGGGTTTTTTTTTAAAGAAATATAGATTTATCTTTGAATTTGTAAAAGATAATTCTAATTTGGTAAAGAAACTAAAATGGCTTGCCGTACATCCGAGAACTAATGTTTTTAAACCAATGGATTCAAAGAAATTAACTCCATGCTCTCTAAACAATAATGTACAAGAAGTTCGGTAGAAATCCCAAAACAAACACCCACTTTTTCACGATGACGTCAAGCTTTACTCCCATAATTCATTGCAAGATCTGCTTTAGTGACTAGTAACACCAATCTGATTTGCGACGACATTATTTCTAGAGCCGTTTTTACTGTCATTTGTTTTTACGTTCGTTAAAAAATTCATTTGGCGACAGACTTGGTTCTGCAGGTAACTGATTCCTGTGAGAACAATTCTTTGTGATCCGCTGACAAAGAATTTTATGTCAGTAAGGTACCATTTTGGTCGATTGTTTCTTGCCCTGTTAACCCTAATGTTACATTGTTGTCTGTAAAACAACGTTAGGCTACATGTTCCCTTTACTTAGTTTGGGTTATATGCTAGTTGCTACTTGCTAGGGTATACTAAACTTCTTGCCTAACGTTAGTGTAACCTAGTGTTACTGATGATACCACAGTCACAGTAGCGTCTTTAGGCCTGCAATGCCTATCATTGACATTGCTCTTACTACCAGTTTTGATACATATTTCTGGATACATGTTGAACGATCTACAAAACATTGGCATATGCCTAATGCATGGTCTAGACTAACTTAACGCTATTTACTATTAAGTAGGCTAGCCCTTAGGCCTATAAAAACTAATAATCAAAACTTATGCCATTATGGCCTATGACTAAGGATAAACAATAGTAGGCCTATAGCCTTGTCAAAGGACACATGGCACGGTATAGTGGTAGGACCTATACTATAATGTAGTTTTGCATGTTCTCTAAATTCACCTGTGTATGTTTACATTACAAGTGGATGCACTGATGCTGAGCGACACTGTATCATGTATGTACTAGTTGCTATGTTATGTTAAATGTCAAGTTGTTATGACTTTTTATAATGCATGTTGTAAACGTGATATCATGTGGCCTAAATGTAGACTTAATGGAAACAAGAACTGAAACAGCCAAAGAAAGAAAAATCAATTATGTATTTTCTAGTACTTTCTTTCAAAAAATATTCCACTTGATCATTAACCTGAGTTATACAACAGACTTTAAGTTTAATTCACGTGCAAATTTAGGGAAATATCACTTGCTTATTAATGTTTTTGAGTTGGGACCTTTATTAGCCCAAAGTTTGCTTTCATGATTGTAATGTTTTATAACAATGGATAATATTTTAATTGCTCAGGGAATAATAGTGTGTTCACGTGTAGTGCAGCATTTTTCATGTTTATGGCTTTATTTCTCATGAAATAATGAAAACGGTATGCTTCATTGTAAAAAGTTTCTACCAATATTGGTTTTTGTGTAGCAAAAATTTGGCAAGTTTACAGAACATTTTGCTATGCAACAACAGACACATTATTCCCAGCTGATTTGAGGTCAAGCAAATAAATTGAAATGCAATTAATGTTACTAGAGAAAAAAGTTTGCGTCCTAGGGACGCAAGTCCCAAAAAGACTTTGTGCCCTGTGAGAAAAGCTTGTGTCCCGATCAAACACCAATTGCGTGTATTGTATGACCTGTGTTACTAGTGTAGTTGTTAAGATGTGATTGTATCACTGTCTATACTTTGTTAATGTTCTACAAATATATAGGGCAGATGGCACAGTGTCCTAGCTTAGCTGTTTTACAGGGGCCACCCCTCCCGCCCCTCTTTTCGCCCACCTTGCCCTGCCCTTTCAACCAATTTTCACCACCCATACCCTCTTTCAACTGCACTTGTACTTCCCTAGTCGCCAAATCTGTCGTAGCCCCATGCTTTGACCTTGCAGCGATTTCACCAATATCCAAACATCCCTGTACCTAGAGTGCATAATTCTCGCTAAAATTCTACAGTTCACTGTATGTACATAGGCCTGTTCAAACTTTGGAGTTTCAACTACACATGCGCAAAATCCTGAAAACCTGATCCAATATTTACCCTGCCCTTTTTGGGCGCTTTGCAGTGTTTGCAAACAACCAGGTCCACGAAAATTACAGTAGGCTTAGTTGATTGTGCCCTAATAAGTATTGTATCGCCCACTAGGATTGAAATTAATTCAAAGGAAATTGCCATTGGTTTCATCAATATTTTTCTGAAAATATGTAAAATGTAGATGTGCATGTTGTCAAGACATAGTAATAGTCAGGTACGTGAAAATTTGAGAAATTTGCAGCGCAAAACATTTAGTATATCGGAATTGAACCCACCATGCTACTTGTTACATTTGTTAGACATCACCATCACATTTCTGTCATTTGGTGTTGGTTGTGAAGGTAGTAAAGAAGTCCAAAAATAAGCTTACCTTTTAGAAGATTTACAAATTTTGTGCAAATTTTGCTAACTGATGGCCACATTCCTTAATACCACAATGCATTGCATGATTTGCATTACAGCCTTTTTTTGTGTGTCTATTAACAATGAAAAAAAAAATCACTTCAAGTTTAGAGCATGTACAGTGAGCTGCATTCAAATTGAAATTGATAAGAATTTTGAGCTGTTAGAAACAAACTATTTTAGGGAATCAAGAATAACTGTATACAGTGATAGTGAGTAGTGTAATGTTTCATGTTACCTTCCTTTGGACCTAGAATAGAGCTCACTTACAGAAAGGGTTGGGTGATGTAGAAATTTGAAATCTAACAATTCTGTTCATAGTTACAGATAGCACTGATAAAATTATGAGGTACTGTAGGCTGTGACAAGAAAAGTCACACTAAGGAAGAGGGGGCTAACAAGAAATGAAATATTAAGTTGGCAGTTTAGATTCATCCTGAAAGCTTGAATTGTTTTCATCATTTTTGTCTGTTTGTAGTATATAATTTAATTTGACGTTTGTAATTTTATTGTTTTAAAAGTAAAATATA
>KN893494.1:13232-27323 GCA_000934455.1 Apostichopus parvimensis | reverse complement strand
TGCTCCTTTGGCTAAGATCGTGTGTACTAATGTATGTTCGTTGCAGGTACTCAGTACATAGTTTAGAAATATCCTTAACCAGGATCATATATCCAATATTTATCTCCTATCGATGAGACTCGTGATTAGTACTTGAAGGTAACATCGTCATGATCACTGAGCGTACAGTCTCGATGTAGGCAACAGTACTTTGGTTTCAGGGTGGATCAAGTTGTTTCGATTTTCGTACCCATGCGAGGCTCTATCATTTGTGTTTTCCGTAACAAGTATATGACTAAGGTAACCTTTAGTATCTCTACATTGAATAACTGACACTACAGTCTACACAGTTACAAGTTCGTCATAATCAATGGCATGTAACGATACAGGGGAGCCCGTCGTATAGGGGGAGGAGGGTGGGGGAGGGTGGGTGGGGGTGACTAAAAGAGTATCAGCTCGATGAAATCGAGCGTTTGACTTTTCGTAACAACACAATCTCCGTCTTGGGTTACGATTCCTAGACATCGACCGACGTGACGAAATAATTGCAAGTTACAAATAAAATATTGCAAGGATCAGGTTAGACTCTGCAGAAGCTTCACATGATAACGAGACACATGCAGTGACTATATGTAAAAGGGGGAAATATTTCGGTGTATCCAACGGACTGGTCAGTTTCTGGTTCCCCACCCCCCAACTCCTCCTCCCCTAGCCAATCCCTGACACGCGACTATATATATATATAAATATATATATATATATATATATATATATATCTATATATAGTTCCTTTAATATAAATATTAGTTATATGGCCATTCTGTTTCTATTGGCAACGGACAGAGCAATCAATTATTATGCGGGTTTAACTTTGCTGGCTATATATAATCATATGTTCCCGCTCAGTGGATCCATCAATATACTACATTTATGCACACACAGTTTATCATATAGTTCCCATTCATACCTAAAATTCTCGTTAACGAAGACATACAGCAATACTGATATTTTGAAAGTTTTGGTAATGAAACAATGATGATAATCAAGTTGGAATGAACGATATATTAATAATAACGAGTTAATACGCGTATATATTCGAATTAATATTCGTGTGTAAAAACAAGCCTTCGATCTTTTTCTGAATATTGCAGACAAAAACTTAAAAGGAAACAACTGCATGGAAACAGAAAAAATCGAGTCTGTCTTTCCTAGTTTATGCACTTGCTATATAACAATTGTGGTTAACCGGTAACCGGTAAAGTTTTCCATTTGAATAAATCTAAGGTACGCCGTATACGTCACAATATGGTCAAGACAATAATTGACGGAAGTGACTGCTCTATATACAGTGGCCGCGAACAGTCGAAATCTGTGTTAGATGGTTAGATAATCATCCAACATTTCGGATTTCCGCTTGCAAACCTCCGTCCATTCCATTTACTACGAAAAACATATCTGAGCCCCAATTTTGTTATTTTTGAGAAAAATGTTGGGACGAAATTCATGAAATTACAACATGTTTTCAAGTTAATAATAGAAAAATGACATATAATTTCTCATGCACGTTTTACTGTCGGTCATTGCATGTATATTCAAATAACGTTTAACGTCAAGGTAATTCTCCAAAAAATGAAACCATATAATAAAATACATTTAACATTTAGTCTGAACATTTTAAAACTGCCTGTAGAGGACTGTACAAGACTGTACAACATTTTCCCTTTTCTAGTCCACAAACGACAAAGGATCGTTGCAAGAAAGTTCAGGTGGGCCCATCATTTCAATTATACTTGAATGACATTTTTTATCAATTTGATGTTCTATTTGTCTTTCAACCGTAAAATGTAGGCTTAAGTAGCAAACATATACATATTCATAAAACAATAAAAATAAAACACTTGCAGTATTTATAGTAATGGGCCCAGATATATATGCTATGTCAAAAAAATGGTTACAAAGTTTTTTGTTCGAGCATCAACAATCATTATACATCTATCATGACTCTGAGATGTCTAAGTTGAGGAATTATGAATGTTACGAACGGATAATCTGGAAAAAGATCTGACCCCTGAAAGAATGATTGATTTGAATGATTTTTATTGTAGGTTCAATGTTAATATAGTTATTGACAAAATTGATAACAAGTTGAGGAATATTTGTGCTGACCCTGGAATTGGTAGAGTTATTGTAAATGAAACGGATGTCAGGATATATTTCTCTGGTCTTAAGATACATAAGGCCGCAGGCTCAGATGGTATTCACATATATGGTTATCAAAACATTATACACCGAGCTATAGAACCCAGATCTTTCAAAGAACACTTCAATGAGGAGGGTGTTATCCCCGAAATATGAAAAAAAATGTCAATCGTTAACCCAGATTCCTGAAAGTAAATTGGTTTCATGTTTGAATGACTATCGGTGGTATCACGTACATCCAATGTCATAAAGTATCCGGAAAAGATGGTACTTAAACTTCTGGCTGAAAATGGTGTTGCTTAAAGAAAAAAAATCGGTTTGCCTACCAAAGCCAAAGAGGTGTATTGATGGCGCAATACTTATTGGCATGGTGTCTTGTAGCACCTAGACCCCACCCCAACACGTCTGTGAGGTTCTTCGTCAAACCTGTGTTCATTGGCCTTGATACGAAGGATGTGAAAGCAAAGGAATAACAGTACTGAAATTAGGCAATCACTCCATTTGCATCATCAATGGGCACAATTATCTAATGTTTATTCATAAATGAAAATATAATATAAGAAAAGACTTGTAAACTGGTCAATAATTGATGGATTTTGATGGGAGTTGCAGTACTTTCATGATTTCTAATGCCTAATACAGTGATTAGGACAAGGTTGTTCCTATAGCTGTCCGTAGACCTTAAAGAGTGCACTGCAGCAGTAAAAACAAAATTGAAATTTGTCCATTGCTGACCATTTTCTGACATTCTAGAATATTTGGGGCAACACTGTTGACCTTCAATCAACCATATACATAAAACATCCACTCAATGGCGTCGCCAGGGAGTAGCCTGGGGCACTTGCCCTCCCAAAAAACTCGTGCCCCCCAGGTGCCCCCCCAGATGCGATTTGTAGTGTTAAAAAAAATACTCAAAGAAAAACTGTATCTGCATCACTTAAAAACATAAATATCGGACAGACTAAGCCCGAAAATTCTTAAACATAAAGTTACTTCAAGTTGCAAATATAGCACCATATTGCATCTAAGGACCCTTTATTAATCAAACATTTCTCACCCCCCTCACTCCCTCCCCTTAAACCCCTTCCCCAGGACGGCATCCACAACAAAAATTGTGCCCCCCAATGTGCCCCCCAAGATTGAAATGTCTGGCGACGCCACTGCATCTACTATAGGTAATTTTTGCGAGATTTTGTACAATGTCAATGTCAAGTTCATAATCGTTTAAAGGAAGAACACGGGGAAATGTTAAGAATAATTTGTATATGTCCAATAAAGCACGTAATTAGCTAGAATGATAATGATCGATCAAAAGTAGAACACATCACCAATGGAAGTCTTTTTTTCCAGACGTTTTATCTTCGCGCGTGCACGGTCTATCGTGTAAACCCGGATGTGGGTATAAATGAGCGCCTGATTACAACTATTCACCCTATTATTTTTATATGCACAATCAGTACTTTGAAATTATAGAGCAAAAAAAATCTCATCGCCGAAAGAATGCCAGTCATAGGTTTTTCCGGGAAAGCAAATGTGACCTCGAAGGATTACGACGTGTTTCCATTTTCCCCCCGTTGATCTCATCCAATTGACTGATGTTATAACAGTTTACCGGTGATCTATAAATAATCAAAGCGTGTTCTCTTTTGATTTCAGATCAGCTGGAGCGCTCATCAGAGACTGAAAAGACCAAGAAGGCTTAAAAGCTCAGACATCTTTTTTTATTTAAAAATCTAAACCATCGATACAAACCACGTGATGTACGGAGATTTAACTTAAATTGCATCACTTCAGTAATATACAATTTTTTTCCCGGTTTCGCAATACCATAAACAATGGAGAGAGGAAGTAAAAAGCGCGGAGCGGGAATTAGCGACAGAAGAAATTTTCACGCGATGGTGAGAAGACGTAAAATGAGTGAGAAGGTGAGATTTTTATAATTTTTCATCTACTTTTTTAATTTTTTTGAAGCTTAGGTGTTAATTGGAAATTAGTGTGTTTTCATATGGAGACGGCACACGTACTGATATATTCTATGGGAATATCATGGGTGGCTATATACTTGATTTCTACTAATTATTTACAATGTGTGGTATGTAAATTATATCACTGAATATGCAAGGTGCGTCATGTTACAAAATTTGTGTAATTAGTAGGCTATGTGCTTCATTTTATGTGCCCTTTTTATGCTTATTTTAGCCTATATTTTTTTTTATTCATTTTGGCATGTTTCGTTTTCTTCTTTAGTCATTGTGAATATCATTGAAATGTTATACTAAACATTTTCTTTCTTAAAGATACAATCACCAAGGTTACTGTTATGTTTAAGGTTCACATATAGGCCTATGTTTCGAAATATAATTTGGGATTGTGTGTACATATTTTTTGTGACTTCTACATGAAAAGTCCTCAGCAAAGCTACAAGATAAAGGATAAAGTCACTTATTCAATTAAATTTGGTCTTTAATTGGGGGGAGGGGGAGGAGAGGGGATTATCTGTTCCCACAGTTTTTTGAAAATCTCAAAATTGCCCCTTTTCATTAATACGTAAGTCCCCTTGTACGTGTGTTTTATTTGTTCAGTTTGTAATTAAATTGCCCTCTTGTTATGTAAAAAGTACCCTTTAGTTAATTCAACTAATTAATCGTAATATTACAATATCTGTATAGCTGTCTGAAACACTCGATAATTAGGACGACGACCGTCAGGAGGGGGGGGGGGGGGGGTCGAGGATTGGAGGGGTTGTGTAGGGATCATGTTAAATTCGTTTGATAAATATCAGAAACTTTACAAAACAGACAAAGTTGAGTCTTCATATGGCATATATATATATATTAAAGCAGTGCCGGTAATTAATAAGACTGAGGAATTATGACACATGATGGACACTGAAAAAAGAAATGCTGTTTATCAAAGCTATAGTGACCAGTTGGTGCGAAAATAAACAAAAAATAGGTTTGTACACGATAACAATAAAAAAAAAAAGTATAAACATACGTATAGGCCTATACACATCACTATATCTGTATAACATGTATTGGTATTTCTACTGTCGATCATTATGAATGAGGATAGTCTTTAGACACTTTAAAATGCTTGCAGAGAATTATTTGATATGCATTGTAGAGGAATTAATGAGCCGTGCATATATATGCATGACGATAACTAAGCTCTTTTCCTACAGTATATAGAGCTGTTGTGAAGGGTTTTATTCGGACTGTGTGAATTGAATTCCAACTTTCACTCTCTGTATTATTACTGTGCGCTATTTGACCTTCTACTGTTTACCTTTGTCGCATATCCTTTAAAATTGTTTATTACACTCCTTCATAAAGTGTTTGGATTATATTGAATGCATTGTCATACAAGTAAGTTATCAGGTTTTTATATAACCCGAACAGTTTCCGAGAAACCTATACCACGGCGGAAAAAGATAGACCACAAGGGGATATTCAAGATACGAAACTGAAAATATATATAATTTTATTGCAATTACTAACTTTCTTTGAAAAAGATGATTATTTAGAACTTAATCACTGCATTAAAATTTGCGATAAACAAGTGATCGAAACCATTTCTTCCTTCGTAATCGTATTAAACAAACGAATGATTAATTGCAAACTTTGTACCGTCATCCATTGTAGGAGGAGCCATGCAGGAGGAGGGGGAGGCATGGGTGCGGTTGGGGGGGGGGGAGGAGCCATGCAGAAGGAGGGGTATACTATGTCGAGTAGCTCTTATATATTCCCAGTTTTCGAGAATAGATTTACCTTATATTCCATCCTACCATTTCCAACTGTCCGCATCGTCTGTTTTACACAGTCCAAGTAATGACGCTTTTGGGGGCAGGGTGGAGGGGAGGGGCGGCATGGAGAGGGACGTCTAGAGGCGTCTATTAAAATGTGCGACTCGGTCAGTAATTATAAACGCCATCTCCGCAGCTTGTTTATGCACACCTCTTATACTTAGTCCAACTCCCTCTAACAGGTTACAAGTGGTCGGCCGATGTCACTCACATTTCCTTGAAATGGATGATGCTTTGAGTTTGCCCTCTCAAAAAGTGTGTAATCGACGCAGGTTCCAATCTTGGTTACATCCGCTTTCACTATTTCCTTCCTATGTGGTATATTATTTGCGAAAGGTGGCAGGGTTCAGACTTGCGCAATCGATTTATATACATAAGGAAGCATATATCCATTTTTCCGAGTCAAAAATAATTGTCATTTAGCCTCTGAAAAAGATCCTGCTAGGATCGAAACGTCAGGCCAACTTACTCCTTTACATATTCAAAAATAAATAAGAAGAAAAGAGATGAGAATATGAGAAGGATAATAATAAAATGAAAATCAAATATGATCAAGTTTGGTCCTTCTGTAATTCTTGTCATGTCCTTTGTGCGTCCGTACACACACAGAGACACACACACAAAGGTAGTTCTTACAAACTTTCATCAGTTCCATCAGACCCAGCGTCTCACCAAGAAGTTTACCCCGTTTGCAAACCTTTAGTATATTTATATATGTGACATCGAACGCTACAGTCACGAAAGCAGCATGTTTTGGTAATATGGTAATACTTTCAATGTTCGAGGAATACCCTTATCATCATTGATTGCGCAAACTCGTTTCCCATTCTTCGTTCTTCAATGTCAGGCTTTTGTTCTTTTTCTGAAGTCATGACGTCACAATAGTAACACTTTTGTATAATAACAAGTCCCATGATTTTTCCCCGTCAGCTTTATCAATGGGAAGTGTTTGTTGGGTTGGTTACCTTTCATTGACAAATGCAATTCAAACTCGTAAAAAAGTGCCTTGAAACCTGTCAGTATCATCAAACCAGCGAACAAACAGGAAGGAAAACAACTGAAGTGACCATGTAAATACCAGGCATACCGTGTTTTCATCAATACCGAAATCCAGGTTGCATCGATTCCCGTACAAATATTCCAAAAAGCTTTGCAGCCGATGTGTCTGGTGCAATGCATGCATGGGAAATATTTCAATATTTTAAGCAGCCTATGTAAATATTGAAATTTAATTCTCAAACCACACGAACGATACCGTAAGGGCAACGTAAATTGTCAAAGCATTTGTTTAATGTCAGACAGATTGACTCCTTTTATGTTGAAGGAACAGCATTCCACCCAGATAGGTCACAAATCCACAAACTAAATAGTTTGTTCCTATCCTGCAGAAAGCGGCGTAGGATTTGTTTTTTTTTTTCTGCTTTTTTAATTCTGCTGGGGAAGGGGGGAAGCTTCTTCCAAAACATTTGATAGAAGTTGCAGTTGTGACAATTTGCCAATAGTAAATATTTGATTTTTTTTATCTTCCCAACAGGCAAGATACGATTACAGTCGATATCGCCTGTCGTCTGCTACGGCAGATATTAAACAGTCATACGATGTTATAATCATTGGATCCGGTTACGGGGCTTCCATCGCCGCAAGCAGAGCTGCAAGGGCGGGCAAAACCGTCTGCGTTCTCGAGAAAGGCAAAGAATGGCTACCAGGAGATTTCCCCGAAAATGACGTCGGTGCACTAACGGAAGTGCAAATGACCATGGAGGGCCGATCTAAACATTTTGGTATGGGAAACTAATTATTCTACTTGCTAATTATAGACTACCGTACCTATATTTGACATATCCGTTTACTATCACATGCAAAGTGGATATTGCAACATATGGCGGTAGCAGTCATATTGCAATAATTTTGTCGTGACGTCATCTAAAAAGCTAGATTTTGCTAACTTAACAATTGTTTAGTCCATTTCTTCCAAAATGAGTTGGGATCTCCAAATCGTAGAAAACAGTTTTCCTTTCATGCATATCAATCAATCTAAGCAGTTTCTCCGAAGATATTTAGGATAATTTTCAAAACTATTTATAATTGCCAATCAAAAAGAATCGAAAGAGGAATTTGATAACATGAGTCCTTTGATAATTGATTCTAGCAGCAAAGGTTTTTGAAGTCACTGAAATGACCCGATTCTTATCAATAACAGACGTTTCGTTAAGTTTCCAATTTATCGTTGTTCTCCCTTTTTAGGAAATTCGACGAATTTGTTTGATGTGGTGGTAGGAAACGAGGTGGCTGTACTTCAAGGATGCGGTCTCGGGGGAGGGTCCTTGATTAACGCAAATGTTGGTCTCGATTGCGACCCACGAGTGCTGGAAGATGAGGTAAGCGTCTCAACTGATGCATGGGGTGTGAAGTATTGTTTCAAGCGACATAATTGCAAACTAACTGGATTTCGTAGCTATGAGAAGGATGGAAGTATGACGGGAATTGAATGGGAACTAAATTTTATGTTTATATGATATTGTTTTTTGTTTTTTTTTGTTAGCCTATACAATCAGTGACACTTGACAATGAGTATAAAGAAGAACAATTCTTTATTTGCACTCAGAAATTACGAAAGCCAGTATTAACGGATTGGAATGTAAAATGAATGAAAGATACTTACAGATAAATTCTTCAAGTGTGTGATGTTTTCAATCTTTGCTCGTTTGTGATGTGCTATGTACTGTAATAATATTTTTAATAGTGGTTGGTTTTCTCTTATACGTTATTTCGATATGAATGCAATGAAAATAAGCTTTAAAACACACAAACACACATTTGAAATTTCCTTTTGTTATAATAAAGGTGTGGCCTTCAGAACTGCGTGAGGACGTGCGCGCATCAAACAAAGGGGACGCAGATAATCCATCAGGTATTGCTGTCGATCGAAAACGAGTCTATGGCATGCTGAAACCAACGACATATCCGGACGAATTTCCAAAGCTACTTAAAATAGAGGCTATGAAAAAGGCAGCTAAGAATATCATACTACCTGATCTCGAGGACCTGGGAGAAGTGTTCCAGAAGTAAGTTAATAAATAATTGAGGACATTTTGTGACAATAGTTTTGACGATTACCATTTTAAAAGGAATATTATATATATGTTCTGCTAACTCATGGAGTTTATCAAATTCCTATATACACCATCCTCTTTCATGCTTTGGTATCTCGAGGATAATATCTTCACAAAAGTAAAAGAATCCGTTCGTCGATATCAATTTTATGCCGACGACAATTTTTGTATAAAGATTTTAGGATTTTGTTTTGTTCTGTTCTGTTAAGATTGGAACAATTCTCCATCGAAACAGACTGTTATATGACCATGCAATGTGACCCTGCAATGTGACCCTTTAATAAGACCATTGAATGTATAAACATAAACCTGAAATCGGAAGATCCGGTTGTGATGGTTCAGAGAGTCACTTGATACCTACAGGGTGCTAGATTAGCTTCTTTCATTTCCCCTGCTGGTGTAACTTTCCATTTCCTCAATCGACTGTGGTATATGATGCATTTTATCAATGTGGTCGATAGGTCTAATCTTTATATGGTACTTATAGACGCTGAACTGCTAATTACATCATGTACAGAAATATACTTTAAATGACAGTGAAGTTAAAAAAAAGAAGAAAAAATTCACGCAATGCTCATTTTTATCCTCCAGAGCGCCACTTTATATCAACTTTAAGGACAAATCTCGAAATCACGTAGGTGTTCCACAACCAGCTTGCGTAGGCTGCGGTAATTGCTGCGGTGGATGTAACACTGGTGCTAAAAATTCGTTGAATATGAATTATCTACCAGATGCCAAAGCCCACGGGGCCGAAATCTATACTAAGGTAGGTAATGTTTGTTCATTTTCCAGATCATTTGAAAAAAAAAGTTTCATATCCATGAATTGAATAAAAAGACATTCTTAGTCAGAGTCAGAATAAATGTTCAGTCACCGCAAGTGTCTCGGGTTCACTTTTTCTCTTCATTTTTAATTACAAAGATAGATAATTACATTCCCCATATCCAAATTCCATATCCATGTTTTTCATAATGATGTATTGTTTGGTTTTGTGTTCCAGATTGAAGTAAAAAGTTTGAAAAGAGACCACGACATGTGGACGGTGTACTACGTCCAAGGAGAACAAAAAGCGAGTGGCTTTCCAATTAGACAACTTTTTATTCAAGCAAAGCATGTTATTCTTGGTGCTGGATCCCTAGGATCCACTGGAGTTCTCCTCAGATCTCAAGAATCCAGAAATCTAAAGTTCTCTCCCAAACTCGGCCATAGATTCACAACAAATGGGGATTCTTTGAATTTTAGTTACGATGGCGAACAACCGATTAACCCTGCAGGAGTGGAACTAGAGAACCTTCATGACGGTAATAGACCAGGACCGTCCATTGTCGGTCTGATCGATTTGAGGAGAAGACAGGGCGAGGAGTTTGAGGAGGGGATGGTACTGCAGGACGGCACCCCACCCTGCTCTTCCGATACCGCTTACAAGCTCGTGGTTGATTGGTTGGAACACGGTGAACACACTACCAAAGAAAAAATGGGCGAATTGAAAGAATTTACACATCGATTGACTGGTCGAGGTTTTAAGAATACACTGTGCTTTCTCTCAATGAGCCACGATGACGCAGCAGGAAAACTTGTTCTCGACAAAAAGACCGGTGATGTACTACCAGAATATCCAAACATCGGTGGACAGAAAAATTTTCAAAAGGTAATAAACAAAAGCAAACAACAACAAAAAACATATTTTTGTTGTTGTTGGTAAAGTGGCGAGATTGCGATGCCCAAACCAAGATACATTCCCTAAAATGGGCGTTGGCGTTCAGTTTCATAGCTGAAAAATGTTAACGAAAGTTTCATGTTCTTTTCTTGTCAAGTAAAGTGTTTCCATTTTGCATCGTTTGGCTGTTCATACTTCCAATGACTACTTTGTGATGTGCATTTACTGCAATCCTCTCTTACGTCTTCCTACGACTAACGCCTCCCTAATTTACCTTAACTAATACTCAAAAGCTCTAACAAGTAAGCACTGTGCCTCTATTTGAACTACTTCCATGTCAACATCCTCTCCCTTTGTAAAGGATGTAAAGCCGTGTGCGTATCTCTAATTCAGACTGTAAAAGCAAGAGTTTGTGTCTATCTTCGAAATAGATTTGCATATCTTACTGAATCTCAAGGCACCAGACAGGTTCTCTTTTCGCTTCAATAAAATGTTTTACAATACCATATCGTATGACTTCAGGCTGATTAATGTGTGGAAAATAATCTATCCCCAAAAAATTTGATTCTAACAATTATGTATTTATGCTATGTTATGTTCTTTTCTTACAGATCGGTGAAACCGCCAAGAAAGCAACGGAGGGACTGAAAGGAAAGTTCATCAAAAATCCTTACTGGGGAGGTTTGTTTGCCACCCTCCGAGACGTTAAAGGAGTCATAACTGTTCATCCGCTTGGTGGGTGCGGTATGGGTCAGACAGGAAGAGAGGGCGTGGTCAACCATGCAGGTCAGGTATTTGTGGGGGACACAAGTGAACTTTATCCAGGGCTCTACGTGGTAGATGGATCCATCATGCCTCGAAGTCTTGGGGTCAATCCAACAATGACGATTTGCGTGCTAGCAGAGCGATGCATGAGACTTATGGCGGAACAAAATGACTGGAAAATAGACTATGACAGTGTTAAAATGCTTAGTAAGTAATTCAGTATTTAATGTGTACTTAATTTCCAATCTATTGTTTTTATATAAAAAAATTCATCTAAACAATGACAATGTAATAAAGAAAAAAAAAACCAAAACATCCAAAACACGTGAACTGAAATTCAAATTATAAATAAAATAATGCTCAATCGATTTTATTATTTTTTATTGCAGAACCAATGTCAATACCACCCAAAAAGGGCATTCGCTTTACAGAAAAGATGGTCGGTTCCCTGAAGTTGAAGACCGAGAAAGAAGAGACGCCATGTGAGTTTCTTTTAACCATCGAAAGCTCAGACGTTAATCGCATGTTGGCCGAGGACGAAGATCATGCCGCAGATGTCTTTGGTACGGTTTCCTGTGACGCAATAGCTGCTTCACCAATGACCGTCAGCGAAGGGAAGTTTCACTTCTTGAATCGAAGCCAGTCTAGAGTTGAAACACGAGAAATGGTGTACGAACTGCCAATCAAAACCAGTGAAGGTAAGGAATACTACTTTCGGGGAGTCAAACACGTTCACAAAGATTCTATTTTTGAGATTGGCCTCGAAGACACAACCCACTTGCACGTGAACATGTACAAAAGGAATGGCGGGGTGGATGAAAACGAGAACAGCCATGAAGACCTGGAATTTATGGGAGATGGACAGTTGCATATTCGTCTTCAAGATTTCATCAAACAAATGTTAACCCTTGAGGTGTTTAATACAGACGTATGGAATGAGAAATTGAAAGTCCTCGCTGCCTTCATCGGACATTTCCTCAAGGCTATGTGGCACGTTTATAGCCCCTTCCGAAAGGTCGTCAAACACAACCCAGACACGTCCAAATATTTCACGAGAGATCTTCGCCTTCCGAAGCCAACGGTCCAAAAACTAGTGACGCCAGACCAGGTTGAGATTGAGGTCACAAGGTTCCAAGGTGGTAACAAGGGACCAGTCCTTCTTGTGCACGGCACTGGTGTGTCCTCCAAAATGTTCTACTTCGACACCACTGACACGAATTTTGTTGAGTACCTCGTGGAGCAGGAGTACGACGTGTGGACTCTAGATTGGCGTGCATCATGCAAGTTGGAATCCTCGAAGACACAGTGGAATGTTGATCAAGCGGCTGCGCACGATATGCCCACTGCTGTAGGATACATCTTGCAAGCTACTGGACACAAGGATATTCAAGTGCTCGTCCATTGCGCAGGTGCGATTGCATTTTATACCTGCCTCCTGCAGGGCAAACTCAAGGGTAAAATCCGTAGTATCATATCATCACAGACAGGTCCATGTTTGGTTGCAGGAAAGATAAACGATTGGAGATCTTATTTTAATACAGCGAAGTATCTTAAGAAGATTGGTATCGATGGTTTGTCAGCGTACACAGATGTCAACGACGGTCTCTTCAACAAGTTTATCAACGGTATCTCACGGGTGAATGCAGCGGTGATGACAGATGTCAGCGAGCATTGTAACAACCCTGTTTGCCACCGTATCAGCTTGACGTACCATCTCCTATGGAATCACGCAAACCTCAACAAGGACACGCACGATAAGCTCCACGAAATATTTGGTTTTGTCAACTCGACAGTGTTTGAGCATTTTGCGAAGAGTGTGAATCTAGGTCATGTAGTGTCTGCAGATGGGCATGATGTTTACATGCCTGGTCTTGTTGATAAGGAAGGTCGATTGAACTTTGAGTCGTATCGTAGTCAGATGAAGCTTCTGGACATTCCCACTCTCTTTAGTAGTGGGCAGGACAATATGTGTTGGGATCCCGAGACTTCTCAGAGGTCGTACGATGTGTGTAAGGAGGCTAATCCTAATCAACATTACGAAAGATCTCTCATGGACGGTTACGGCCATTTTGATTGCTTCATTGGTAAGAATGCGCATAAGATGGTCTTTCCCAAATTTCTACAGTTCCTTGAACACTATTCATCGCCTCTTGGAGACGACGATCCGACAGATAGCTCCCATCGCTGCCTACGTAGTTGCGGTAAACATCAACAGCTCAGTTGAAAGGAATCTCATATGATCCAATGACGAAGCATATACGTATTCTTTAGGAATGTTTATAAGATAAAGCAAGTATATTTGTTTTGATTTTATCGCTATTAGATTTAAATGTACTTTGTTCGCGTCTTTCAAACCACACATGCACCAAATGTGTCATACATCGCTGACTTTGTTAAATATGGGAATACGTACATTTACAAGGATTGTAGGAGAGTCTTCAAAGTTAGAGGAACAAGAATGCCAAAGAAATGGCAGCTTTTAACATGTGCAATAACGGTAATGCTGACAATGTAGAACGTGAGGTGTGAATATGTATAAACTTATGACGTAAAACTTCTATGCATCTTAGCTT
>JXUT01133741.1:0-30633 GCA_000934455.1 Apostichopus parvimensis | reverse complement strand
ACTTTCAACAAGGCTGGATTTATCCCATTGTAAAGTTTTATAAACAATAACCTAACGTCAGAGTTATGCAATGAAGCTTTCAAGTGTTTTCTCAAGAGGGTGCTGTCATATATCTGTTCTTATGTGCATGATCTGTACTGTTTAAAACCTCTGCATTAAAACTGACACGATCACATTACTTTACAACATTAATGTCAAAGCCTTCTAAAGTAGGCAGATTAAACCAGTTTCATTCCATGATTAAGACAGGGCTTCTTTCTTTTCCAGTTTTGTCACATCAGTTTCGTTTACCCCTCCCTAATTCTTCACTTCTCAACTTAATTTTGACAACAGTTTTATTTAACAGAAGGTTGTTACCTGCAATACAATTGTTTTGTTTCATTCTCTCCTTGTGATGGTAATGAGTAGCTCTCAAGTCTATTTGAAGTCAAGGAAAGAACCATAAATGAGTTTTTATCTTAGTACTTAAGGTTTTTAAGTTAGATTCCACTTACTGCTGTCACATCTATCGCCACGGAAACCAGGAAAGCATTCACAGACGTCAGGCCTGGTGCACTCACCGTTGAGGCAACTTTGTGTACATTGAGCTGTAAAAAGTATATCAAATAATATGATAATATCAAAGCAGCAGAGATATAGAGGATATTTAATGAAATAGTTAAAAGAACAATGGGCTGACATTAATATTCAGGCCTGTGCCGAAGAGTTGGCTCATCATGAAAGTTTTAGCCTTAAAGGGTGTGAAGACTCGCGCACAAAGAAACGTATCATGCCGGTAATCTGACCATGTTTCGAATGAGGTGTAACAGAAGTGTTAGACACCACCATTGATCCCAGAAAATACACACACAGCTTGCTACCGTCGGTACTAAGACACTAGTGTACAGTCGATACATACAGCTACGGTCAATACCCACAACACAGTGTACATAGCAGCGATGAACATCTCAGGTCTAGATAAAAGATAACAAGCAACGGAAAGTTAACTTTTCAGAGCGTACGTGGCACGCGGTTTGGGGCGAGTCTTCAATGCCTTTAAGTAGGATTCCAGAGATTTAACATATTTTAACTATGTGTACAGTATCTTGTAAAGTCCCTTAGTGTGCACATTTTGTTTTTCTTGGACTACAACATATACTGTATAAAGACTACACTTCTGCCTAGAGTCATCCTGTAACATATGATTAATACTAATTTGAAACAACTACGGTATACTGTATCTTCATCAAGTGTTCCTCTAAGAAATTTTCCACTGAGTATATGTTTTATTCCAGTAGCAGTTGTAGTAGAATGCTCATGTGTTGAATGTTATGTATTATGTATGTACAGCAATTTATCCACTGCTAACCATCGTAGTGTAGTGTGTGCTATTCCTGACAGTGCACATTATTTAGCTTTATACTGCAGCTACTGTAGTTAACCGTGGTGTATATGGCTATGGTACAGTAACAGTAATCGCTAATTTAAAGTTTCTGACCGTAAATTGGATACAGTAATTTGCCACTTCAAGTTCATAACACCATGTGTCTGGCTTTAATTTTTGGTGGATATCTGGTATGTAATAGGTTGTTTACATCTTATCAATTACAGGAGCAAATGAAACCTTCTTGTTTAATTTTTCCATCGGAACATCAGTGCATCAAATGGGCAGGCCATTGCTTTAAAATCCCCTCATAAGGGTTTAGTGTATCTGTATGATCCAATCTTTAAATCACATTGAATAATTTGATAAGCCACGTTAACTGTTGGAAACATCTACAGTAGATTGAATAGTATGTGTTTTACTTTGGACCAAATTGCAAACGTCTTTTGCATGATACAAGTGCTTTCTACTGTACATCTCAGTAAAACTATGCAGAAATTAACAACAAAATGCTAGAAAGTTGACAGGGGCTTTGCATGATAACAATCAACAGAGTCTATGATTAAAATTAATTTTGTTTTTTAGTGAATATCTTTTCAACTATTGACAGTACCAGTGCACTATGTATTTAATTGCTTCCTGTTCTGAAATATATTTATATACAGTAGTAATGTTGGCATGGTTTATGACAGAGAAAGAAAAAGAAACATAAAATTCCCACGACACAGAATATTTATAGCATCCAGACGAAGTAAAGTTACAAAATACAGTACATCAGGGAAATGATTGCAACTGGGTGGAAAGATTTGAAAGGAAAGACGGTTCCGTTAATCGATGATGAATTATTTGAAAGGTAGATTATGTTCTCAGTATTGTTACTTAATATTTGTTTGCGTCTGCTCAGAAAAACTTGTTTGTGTTCGCTCAGAAAAATTTGCAAAATATAGTTTGAAATACTGTACTTCTGCAGGAACACACAATACTTAGCAACAATGACCCATGACAACACATTGGCTTGTGCACAACGGAAGTTTATTGTGATAGGTCTATAATGTGCACGAAAGAAAAATGAAGAGATGAAACCTGTAACTTCAACAACAAAATGGCTGCCAAATTCCGAAGCAGGGAGTTTTGCCGTAGACTAGTTACAATATATGCTGGCCTAGACATCATGCAATGCATACTACTGTATGGTATATAAATCCCTTACATAGCATAGATCTGTGAAAATGTTATAGGCTATGCATATGCTGTCAATGTCGGAAATCAATGTAAAGTAAAACAGTGCCTAGATAGAAAATGCAACTTTATTCAATTTAAAATTTAACAAAGTTTTCCTTTCCCCAACCACTACAGGCAAGTCATCCCAGCCCCAGCCAGTTCTGACTCCTTTCCCACTATGGTATGTAAATAACGTTTTGTGCATATGTTGATTCAAACACTCAATTATCAATGGCTACTTTTGACGATATATGAGCGCTGCACAAAGACATTAACTAAAGCATGTGGTCAAAGGGACCGCAAAAAATTTGCAACCGAGAAATTAGTGTGTCCCATGAATGGCCAGTTTACTTCAGCAACTCTCAATGCAGGGAGAACAAACATACTGTGTGATGAAAAATTTGTCAGTATCATAAATATTAGCTTCCCTCAAAGTTCATTACTGTCTCAACTCATAATAATTTGTGATCAAAACTCAAATATTTACAGTGGGTGATATTCTACTACAATTCAACTATATACAACTTCTGTACCATGACCCTGTCGAAATGTGAGTGTCAACAAGACCTAACCTTATGATGTTTGTGTGCAAACAAATTACAGCCTATAGAACAAACTTGGCTATCTCTACTCTGGGAAATTAACCTTACAAGTAGTTGAACATTGTTAAACAAACACAAACACACATGCCATCATCATCGCAAAAAAAATTCCCTTTGCCTCCAGCAAGGAATCTAAAGGATTAAAATATCATTTGAATACTTACGGTAGCAGCTATTCTCTCCCTCAGAAAACAGATACCCCTCACAGCATTCTCGTATCGATCTGTACCGAGTTCTCACTTCTTGTCTGTATTTGATTCTGTACTGTAACCTGCTCGGTACAAAAAATAATTCAATCATGGCTGGTACCCTTCATCGCAACATTTTGCATTGAGTACGGTTGATTTTCAATGTTATTCAGTTCTGAAATCCCACAAAAAACAGGAGTCACTGACTGGATTGATAAAGTATCATTTCAGATATTGCCAAACATTTTGAACATTTTCATTGCACGGTATGGCTGAATTGCTGACCATTTTAATAATACTGATATGACATGGTATCTGGTTGAAAAATTGCTTGCAACAGCATGGAGTGTATGAATAACTGTTACAGTACTGTAAGTAAGGCTCATTTGGTGAGAGTGACTTATATTATTAATCCATTGAATCTAATTTTGAGATTTGATGATAACAGTGCCAAAAAAACTGACAGGCAAGCACAGAAGATTCTGCAATGTGACTGGTTATATTTACATGGTAACATCATCCTTTGATCACAGAAATTGACTGTCACATTAATTAATATTCTGACCAACATTTAACCTTTGAAAGCTTATTTTAGTCAAGATTGTTGAATGTTGCTGTACTGTACTATACCTTCTCCTTGTACACTTGAACCAATTACTGATATCCAAACAGCTAGTGTAGTAAACTACATCAAAAGGCTCACTGAATGATGATGAGGTCGTCACATGGAAGCTGCAAAAGATAGAAGAAAATACTGAAAGGAAACAAATATTACCACAACGAAATATGTTCTGAAGGTTCCTTGTGTTGCAACTAAACAAGCACAAATAAATCTGTTTTTATGTGTATAAAGGTGGAGAGGATAGGGGAGGGAAGGGGAAGGAGAGGGGAAGGGGAGGGGAAAGGAAGGGGAGAGAACAGCAAAAAGGTGGCATGGTGAACACTTTCTATATTGCCATTCCAGAAGAATTTACACCTGTGCAGTAGTTTGCAAGCTTAGCAACCAGACAAGTGAAACATATGTATTGTCCTTTTATTGCACTATCATTGACACAGAAACAGCAAGAAATTATATACTGTAGTTCTGCTTGCTCTTGGGTCAATTAATGGGTCAGTCAAGGTATATAGTCAAGGTATATAGTCAAGGTATATACACTGACCTCCAGAAAGAAGGTCTATTGATTTCATAAACTTGCTGAGATGCTGAAATGAGAGAAACGTTTACACACTACCAGATGTTAAGTCGTCCCGAAACTCTCAATGTTGTTGTTTCTACGTAGTAGTTAATACTGTAGTTACCAACTAAAACTGTCACATTACTCTACATGGGAGTAGAATATGAACACTTTCACAACCAAATATTAAAACCATATTCAGGATGTGCCTTGACTTTCAATTGGTTTGCCATGTTCTTTAGTTTAAGGAAGTTGGATACTGAAGGAAAGAATAGCTCTCCCAGGAACCCCCATCACTGGAAGTACAGTAATGCTACAACAGGCTACTACTGTATTACAACTACTGTGTTACTACTACTGTGTTACTATATACTACAACAGTGTGCTATCAATAACTGAATATGATCATATGTCTTTGCAAAGACAGCTGTGTGCACCATGAAATGCTTCAGAATACTTTCAAATTGTAAAGTAGATAAATTTACAGAAAACAGATTACCACAACAAACTCTCAGCTCTTAAGAAAACAGTTTGAATTGTTTCCTAAATAAATCTGTTCCTTCACTTCCTATTTTGGTTTAATCTACTTAAATTCCATAGCTGAAAGGAGTGATGGATTTCAAGGATAACTATTGGCACAAAGTACAGTACTATGTTTTACCTTTCTGTGAAAAGTCACTGCTATCAATCTAGGCTTTAATTTCTATTACCACTTTTGTTTTTAGAGATAAGATCCTTTCATCATCTGAAGGCTATCGGTTAAAATGGACATGTGCAGTACATTACTGTATAGTACATTACTGTACAGTACATTACTGTATAGTACTGCACTGTACAGTACTGTACAGTACATTACTGTGCAGTAATTACTGTACAGTACATTACTGTATAGTACTGCACTGTACATTACTGTATATTACTGTACAGTACATTACTGTATAGTACTGCACTGTACAGTACTGTACAGTACATTACTGTGCAGTATATTACTGTACAGTACATTACTGTATAGTACTGCACTGTACATTACTGTATAGTACTGCACTGTACAGTACATTACTGTACAGTGCAGTATTGTACAGTACATTACTGTACAGTACATTACTGTATAGTACTGCACTGTACAGTACATTACTGTACAGTACATTACTGTACAGTACATTACTGTACAGTACTGCACTGTACAGTACATTACTGTACAGTACTGCACTGTACAGTACATTACTGTACAGTACTGCACTGTACAGTACATTACTGTATAGTACTGCACTGTACAGTACTGCACTGTACAGTACTGCACTGTACAGTACTGTGTACTGTGTTGTACAGTAATGTACTGTAATGTACTGTACAGTAATGTACTGTATATTACTGTACAGTACTGTGTATTGTGTAGTACAGTAATGTACAGTAATGTACAGTACTGTAATGTACTGTAGTTACTTGTTCTACTGTACTACACAGTACACAGTTCATTACATCAGGTCACCTCAGATGTAACACAAGGATAATCATTGAAGGAATCCAAATATTTGCAAAAACTGTAACATACAAGAATGTTCCCTCTACTTCTCTAACACCATGCTGACTTTTACCCCTAGAACAAACAAACAGTAACAAATAGGACAGGGGGTGTATATATCTCTCTCTGACCAGTGGTCACTTAGCTTTCAAATGCAAGCTGAAGAACTGTTAATAAACCTTAAAGATCTGTCAATTGTACAGTACGCATTCAATGATACAGTATTCAATGATTTTCACAGAAATGTTCTTGTGATTGGGACAACATTTTACATGTGTAATGTGCGTTAAGAAATGTTTGTTAAGAAAGTGACACCACTCATGTCACACAACAATTCACCCGCATGATTGTGACAAACTTGTGTAACACAAAATGGACACTGAGGACAAGGCTATACCCACTTGCGATTTTCATTCCCAAACTTATTGAATACAATAACAAAATTACAATAACAAAATTACAGATAGACGTCTCGCATGACCGGAGTCCAGGAATTACAGGTTGACCTTGTACGTACATATTGAGATTTTGACGTGACTAAATTTCAAAAAGCTTGCAAAATATCAAGTCATCCAAGCCAATGGTAGGCTTCGGTACACTTTATGAATGAGAACTTATTCTTTTGAGAAACTTTTTTGCACCTACAGAATACATCACTCACGAAACTTTTTCCAAGAGTAAGAAATAGTTACAAATTTATGGGAATCATCTACCTCGACATTTATTATGAAATTTCCTTTATTATATAAATTCAGATAATAGACTAGTTTTGAGGCACCTGAACACCAACACTTCATTAATAGTCGCTTTAACAGTACAACAGCTGAATCGGCATTGATGGATTGCAAAATACATCATTTTGTGATAGGAGAAAAGAGTTACTTCAGAATGGAGTAATTTAAATAATTATCTATGCAAAGGTTTCAGTTCCAGAATTTAACTCTCACCAGACCATGTAAAATATATTTCGACATTACTGGGTACTCAACAGTTCCCCATCCAGATTGATGTGGTTATGACCATTTTTCATCCTAAAAAGAACATCACTAATATCGGTAACAGCAAATTTTGTGTCCTCATTTAAGGCTCCACCTTTAACCATTATAATATTAAGAATATTGGTGTGAATTCAAAAGATTATAAAAGTAAAAAATAATGCTGTGATTATATCCCATTAATGTTTGAGTATGTACATATACTTATTATATACTGTGATTGTATCCCATTGAGCATGTACCTGTATGCTACCACCAGAAAATAATGCTGTGATTGTATCCCATTAATGATTGAGTATGTACTATACCTGTATTCCACCAGAAAGTCCAACTATAAGCTACAGTAGGTGTACAATATTTACCTCTCTGTTCTCGTGCAGACATGATCTCCATCAACGTCTAGAGATATTCCTTGTGCATCTGTGCTGGAAATGGCACAAAAGGCAAATAGCCAAGCGACTGAAAATAACATCTTTACGACGACCCTGAAAAGAAAAGAGAATGGACTACTGGAGGGTAGAGAACTAGGCAATCTTGGACTTCACAGTTCATACATATTCACATATACAAATGCCCTTGACTTTTTAACAAGAAAATGGGGCTCCATTGGTGTGAACTGAGATTTCGATACTGTACAATGTAGCATTCAATACCAGAGCTGGTGGTTAACTTTGACCCGGCCCAGATGAACATTTCATCACCTTTCTGGGATACACAATACTTTGTCAGGGTGACATCGATAACCGTTTAAATACTGTACCTCTACAAATTAGATGGCTCTGGGCAATTTACAGCACAAAATGAATAGGATCAAGATATTAACCCAGTATGACTCAAAGTGAACCATCAAGGGTGACATATGAATTCCATTCCTGATGCGCTTGGGACTTTATTCTACGTAACTAGTTCAATTACTTCTCAAGATATAAAATCTTACATTCTCTGTTCACGTCAAAGATTGAACTGATTGATGAAAACATTCCATGTTTGGCGCTATCGTTTACGGAAATTTAAAAAATATCTGTATATATTTTGCAATATAAATGCAGGATAAATTACTGTATGTCCCAAGAAATGGACCAAACGTAGTTATGACAGTGCTGTAGGTGCATGTAATGTAGCACTTCACCTTACCGTACTTAGAACAACATGACTTGTCAGATAACTTGATTAAAGATCTACTAAGAGGAAGGAATCAAGGAAAAGAATGAGAGGTCATTTTTTGTCAATCAAAATACGCATATGGAGCCAAAGTTGCCAAACGGACATAATATCTGGATTACAACTTAATGATTGCGATATGAGTTTGGTTTTCTGTATAGCCTTGATCCAGAACTTTGAGATGATTAATAAAGGAACTGCTACATCCAACACAACTTAAAGCAAGTTAAAGCAACTCTACCTACTGTACATGCTTGGTTTTGCATTGAAACACACTTTCAATAAAACTTTTATTTTTCTTGTTAAATGTGAATGTCAAAATCAAGAGTTAATTGATATAGATATGTAGCTTATGATGGCAAATTTGACCACTTGCTAATATATATGTCAGAGCTCTAAGCCTAAGCAAACTATAGTAAGCTGTAAGTGTATCACAACAGGACTACACAGGCCTGACTATATGTATAGTACTGTAGCCCTCATATACTCATCAGGTGACACCTGATGAATATTTCGAAGAGCTAGAAACTTAAGTAGTGATCTCACTTCTTTTGCCACCTATACATTGAGCACAAAGGACTACTGCAATAGCTACTGTACATGTACTGTATATACTGTACGTTTGGTTGGTTGGTGTCTATCTTTGCGCAGAGTGGTCTATGTCCGGTGGACAGAGCGAAGTATAGGTGAGAATTAGGTGAGACTATGGAACACTAGTGTTCCACCACTCTCACCTAATTCTCATCTCTCTCTAGTGTATACCAACATACAATACTGTACAGGTGGGTGTCTCATCAAGGAGCACATTATCAAGAAAGAACACAAATCCTGGGGACACATGTACAGTGTAATACTTATACTGTATGTGACAACAGACCTCCATTAAAGCTTTAATCTAGAGTAGTACTGTAAGTAATACACGGCCACTGCATCTAAGAGCACTGAGTGAACTAGATTTCATGAAGTGGCTTCCAATACAGCAAGTGGTTATTTCATGTGGTTCACATTAGGGCAGACAGGCTCCTACATTCAGGAAATTAGGGGAAGGAACCTCTTTACCCTGTGCTGAAGAACTTAGGACAAGGAAAGGAAGTTACTTACATTCTTGAGACATGCAGTCAATTTCTCTCTTTCAATGCTACATAAAATGAATATTTTGTGATGAAATCCCTAATTTTATTTACCCCTTCATACTTCGCTATCATACATGTGTACAACTGCAATATGCCTCCACTGCTAGCACATGTATGATACCTGTAGGCTACTGCAGTGGACTGTGAGCTACAGTAATGAAACCAGGTCTTGAAAATTGTCTGACGCTCTGGAGGTAATTTATCACAAGAAAATAGGTACACAGGGCCGGGGAAAGTTAATTAGCATCAAGATTCGTTTAGTGCTAAAAATAGAGTTACAGTAGACAGTTTCACTAGGAAGTCACAAAATTCCTTGCAAAAAATCACCTGCAGTAGTGTAGTGCCTTGTGTATCTGTTACAAAACCTATTTTTATCAGTTTATGCACAAATGAAAACTAATACAGATGTTAGTATTTGAAGAAAGCCAATCACCTCTGCAGTCATCTAGACTGAAAATATAATTGCACAAATTACAGAAGCACATCACTGAGAAATTTCGGTTTCAATCAGATTATATTTTATCAGTTTTGCAAGAATTTTGTGTAACTATTTTCAGCAAACTGTGCAGTAGTTGAAATTCTTCATGTCCAGGTATCAACTTAACTAGATCTAAGCTACTGTACTTAATTGATTTGTAGTGATTTCGATGTGAGTAAAGAAAAACAGAAAGAAACATATACATGTACTGTATATCAGAATTAACATTCTATGAGAGACGCTTCTAAAAGTTACTGCTAAAGATCCTTAAGATACACATATTGGGCAATATGGCCGTGACAAAAACAATGTAGATTTAAACAATTAGAGGAAAAGATATCTGCAAGTACAGTACTTGTAACAGATGTTAAGCCCCTCCACAGATAATCACAAATACAAAGGTTCAATTTAGTAAAATTGTAAGAAAATTAATTGTGTAAGTAACTAATATTATTGTAATTAAGAAAAGACTGATCCATCAGCAATAGTACAAACACACAACCATATAACATAAACACGATTATCTTAAGCTACATGGATTATAATGCTCCCAATTATTTTATTAAACTCCTAACAGTGGAATGATTCTGAATCTCTTCTGTGGCTACCTAGATGAGTTCAATTCTAACCCAAATATATATGCAGCAATGTACTACCCAGGCTTGATCTACTGAAAGAATTTCATATGAATGTACTGACATGGTCTGACTTGACATCGGAAAGCGCCTTGTTAAATCATTCCCACAGTAACGTGAAAATCCACCCACCGTATGGACTCGCCCTAATTTACTGCACCCACTGTGCCTTACTGCTTTTAATCAGATGGCTTTGCACACGACAAATGATTATAATTATGTTCCAGGCCAATACTGATTGGCTCTGAAGTACGGTAACAGAGTGCCTCCCGATAGATTGCAGCCTACAGTAGTAGCTGCTGACACCGACTGTCAAGACCAGCAGTATGTGCACCGAGTCCCGAGCCAGTCCTTTTAACATTTCTATGATCTGCATATGTTCTGTACTGTAAAATACTGTACAACTGTACTGCAGTCGATGAACAGAGCAGCACTTCAGGCACCATGATGCTAGAGTACGGTCAATCTTAGACATTAATAGCTAAACAGGGCACATTATAGAAACAAAGGTTGCGGATTCATGAGAATTCTCTTGAGAGCATACAGTACATTAGTCACCAAAAGTTATCGAATGAGAAACAAAACAAATTCAGCTAACAATACTGATCAATGCTGTAGCTATGTGAGTGACCAATAGCATGTATGTTTTCCACAGAGAATTATCTACTGTACCAGCTACATGGTTAAATACTGTATTAAACTGTAGCTACAAACTACAGTAGTGTAATAACACAAATTTTATAATAATGTACTTAAGAAAAATATGAAAATTGATTTTACTGAAGATTAATTTGAAACATTAATGACCTCAGAGACATACTTGTTTTAAGTGCAGCTTTATAAGCAAAAGGTAGCATTTAGAACCCAATATATAAACTATTGAAACAAGCATTTACAGAAGTGCTCCATTGGCTCACTGCCCAAACTTACTCATTGCTGGATGGTTTCAGATGACAAAGAAAACAACAAGGGTGAACCTACTGTACAGTACCCCACACTCAACAGAAATTTGTCATTCGAGCCATTACTTGTACTGTATATATTATGTAACGATATTGATGCTATCTGTGAAGCAAATTTGTCCATGTTGCATAGGCTACAGGTACAGTAGCACTGACTGGAGCTATATGAGCATTTAGCTACGAGATACTGTACATGATAGACTATTATCTGTGTACATACACAGTAAGTACTGTATTTCTAGGAACTTTTCCTAATTCCTAGGATGCTTCAGTTCCTCAACCAGTGCATGTTTCTCTTTGCAGAAACATGAAAGTCATTATTTGGAAACCGGACAAGAGATGATTCTTCCTTTTCTCGGTTCATAAGGTGTTGTTTTCATCACAGATTGTACATGTATACTGAGGGAAGCTTGGCATGCTTGGTTGGCAGAGGGGAATATATCTAAAACTTATTTCTGGAATCTGCTGCACACTGGCTGTTCTTGCTCTCTTTACAATGGCATCTGATCCATCTAGGCACCTAAATCACAATGAGAGGTCACTAAAGAACATGATTGTTATTGCCTGACTCTCACCCAAACAATATCACATTGTGCAATTCCTGCCTGCTTCTAAAACAATCTGGCTATAAGCCAATAGCGTTGCCAGGGGTCACATCCAATCAATCCCAATGCTGTGACTCAGTTCTGTAGGTACTGGAAGTTTAAGAAAATCACTTCAAAACCTAATTGTGGTATAACTGGGACTTTCAGTTCATCTGGAAAATGTTTAATGTTTGTAACCTTTTAAATGTAAGATCCTTATGTATAACAAGATTTTGGAAAGTGTTTACATGAGAATCCACAGAAGTTCTTGAAAGTGCTGTTTTCTATGGCACCACATGCCTGCGTCATAATAATTGATGACCTCGGGGTACAGTAGGGAAAGTTCCATACACAGGTAAATTCACTGAATCTGTAACAAGTGTCATGCCAGATACTGTTAGAAACAGGAGAGGCTGATACATTCTTATACTGGTATATTCGATAATGACATTTTGTCACCTGGAGAATGAGTTACTGTTTCAAATTTAAACTTGAATTTTATGGAATTTATCTAGCATGAAGTGTTGAAAATGCTTTGAAGGTGACACCCCTTCCCCCCCCCCCTTGTTGACATCAAGGGGTTGTATCTATACTACTGTTTATATGTTTTAAAGGACATGTGGGATTTTGAGACGGGTGCAATGTATCAAGAATGGTGGTCAATTGCCCACGTTTCTGTAATATATTCTCTAGAAACAGGCATTTTTTTTTCAAATTTATATTTAATATTCTCAGAGGCTGTTTGACAAATTTGGCAATGGTCAGTGGCAGTGCTGGACATGAAATCCAGCCCTACAATTCTGGGAACAATTCCGAGACAATTTTATATCGGGGAAGGTCCACGAAATCCGGGGACTATCTTCTGGAATCTGGATCTCTGATCGCCTTGGTTATTTGGAAGGGAAATTTCACAAAATTTCATTTTTTGTGTGTGTCCATTTGTCAATCATTGCCACTGTAACATTGTGTCTTTGATTAATCACATTGGGAGGACTTGGTCTTACAAAGCAAACTCATACATGCTAGAAGCTAATGATGGAATGGATAGAATGTTCTGAATGTATTTGTGACCAATGAAAATAAGAAATATTTCCCCAAATTATTCTTGCTAATTTTTCTTGTTGTATCTTTGATACTCGTATTTACAACACAGGACATCATTTGTAACTTCTTAGAAACTGGATCTAGGTTGAATTTCATATGCATTTCACTCATTAACATGCGCTATGCCATCGTACAGACGTATACCGTACCAAAAACAGCATTATTGTCAAAGATACTTGTACAGGAATTGTCCAATTTTTCATCTGCGCATTTTGTCAAAACATGTTTTAGTATCTGTAGGTTTAAGGTGGGACACTGTAGAAGTTAAATAATAATTTCAGGAATTCCTATGTAAGTGGGTAAAGTTGTCCACTTCAAATACTTTGGAGTGCTATAGACCACATACTACATCCGTGGTTTATGGAAGTGAGCAAATTCAAAATATTTACAGTACATGGTACAGTACCCTTTATGTATATAAGTTGGCAGGGTATGCTAACCGCCATCACTTGTTCCGGGTTCATCTAGTAAGGTGGACGCTTTTTCTAATTTAAGGTGCACTTTAAAGATCGATAGTAACTTGAGTAACCAACATGTTGGTCCGTATAGGATCTACATTTATAAACAATTGAAATTTTGCTTCCGTTGCTAAGGTAGGCCTGGACACTATGTACCAACTGTAGAAAACTAAAATACGACACTCCTGTATGAGGAATCTATGATACCAATAGGTAACCCAAACAATAAAATAGGTAACATCAGTAACCATGGAATTGCCCAGTTTCTGTTTAATTATGGTCTAAAGTTAAATGGGAAAGGCTAAAAAGGGAGGTTGCTATAAAAGTAGATGCCAATTTGCCAAATCACAATTACTGTGCTGTATAATAAAATCCTTACCAGACCTTCAACTGTTCCGTTATTTAATCACTGTTTTTGCTGATTCATCTATGTCGGTTTACAGTGCACATTACCACACAATGTATGTTAAACTTATGGTGAAAGGCAAACACGGGACACGGTGATGTAAATATTTGCATTTGTCTGCTTTCAGAATGTCCCAGGGTTTTAGTTTTCAAAAGCAGTACATGGCAACAACAATACTCTACCTCCTCTGAGTCTTGCACTCTCCTCCTTGTATAACAACTGCGCAGAGAATCACGCTTCTGGTCAACTGTCCCAAGTTAGGAATAGACTCTTGAAAATGCTGTAGTGACCACTGCTTATTATCCAGTTCCCCTGGTAACAAGAAGTCAACTTGACATAAAGGAAGCTAATCACTTGAAACTTTCTCTCTCTCTCTCTCTCTATCCTGCTGAAACTGTACAGTAGGTCCACTGTATGGAATCATATACAGTACTACTTGGCCAGTTAACAGTCTGTATCACCACTTCCCATGGTTGGATAGTATCAGAGCTGCAGAAGACAGAAGAAGACATTAAAGCTTTGATTGACAAATTTGATCAATTTACAATTAATCATGGATTTTACAGCCATCGTGTACTACAAAGGCATACTGTATGCTTATAAACATGGCATTAATGTTAAGAATTTAGCAAAAAAATGTTTGCAAGTTTGCAACAAAAAAAAAATTTGGCAGGCTCACTATTAACACAGTATATACTGCTGTTTGTCAACAACATTGACACAAATCAGATCACTATTTTTTGTAAATATTAGCCTTCAAATTTAGGGTACTCTTTGGTTGCTGAAGATGTGGTCCTGAGAAATTTATTTCAAGACAAATATAGTATTTATAGTAGTGATTTCAGTGTCAGTGTACTGTCTGTTATTAGACCTGTACAAGTGTGCCCTTATTGACACAATTGGGTGTTGAACAACAGTATGGAGAGTACAGTGTTGAACACTTGCACTAACGAACATTTCATTAGTACATTAAATGATAAGAACCAGGCAGCCAATGAACTGTTACCTCGAACCTACCTACTGTACACGTATATCACATTTATATCATCAATGTCTACTTTGCTTGTCAGTTGTCACATCAGGTGAAAACTCGAAAAGGATCTACAACTTTTATTAGTTGCAAAAGTTGAATAATTCATTGCCTTAATTTGGAAATGATTTTAAATCAAAAGGATAAAAAAAATCTAATCTGGCCTTTATCGGCAACTGTGGGTTACACAAATTTAGAGATCTTTAAGAGCAATCGTTTCGCATGCATCAGGGTGTTCTACATGATATCAATTATCAATCTATGCTCCAACAGTAACTGCATGTACCATACCATGCAATGCACAACATTAACATACAATGGAAGTGCAAGAAGAGTATGTACAGTATTCACTAAAATTTCCTGATAAAGGAACTGTGACGCACAATCAGAGCTGAACTGTGTTTCTCTTCATGAATGAAGTACCAAATTTAAGTTTATATGCAATAAAGAATCACAAAATATGCTGGTTTCATCCCTTTCTTTTACTCTATAGATTGTCTAAACAGAAACTGAAGCAAACAATGTATATTACATTTCTGTCTTGTCTGGTGGCAAATAATATCACAACATGTCTTTAAATTTGGAAAAGTTTACCCAGCAAAGTTAAAGGGTTACATGTATACTAATGCAGTAGCTGTGCTTGTAGATTATCAAAGTTTTGGGCTGTTTTATTATTGATTAAGTTCTCCTTATATCAAACACAAACACGAACAAGAAAATGAAAACGTTTATTTAGTGGTTCCGATGCACAAACAGATTTGTAGTGTGGTAAGCATACATGTTAACATTCATACTGTACACTACTGTACACCAAAATGAAGAGGGACTAATTCTGCAACATAAAAAAGGATGGTACCGTACCAGGAATCCTTTATCATGTTGACAAAGTCTATTTAGTGATATGATGTAAAAGCAGATGCATGAATATTTAATGAGGTCAAATTTTATGATCTCATAAGCATGTATCTATATACTTACATGTCCATGATATTATCTAAGTTCATGGATATAAAGCTAATTAGACTTACTATTTCAGAGATATCTGACTGAGAATTTTATGTTCACTGATTAATATTCATGATATGCACAAAAAAAAAAAAAAGGTTTATAGTATGAATGTAGTGTGACAAATCTAATATGCCAAGGATGAAAACCATGGAACAAGGAACATTTGGTTGTTGTCTTCTGTTAAAAAGCCAATTCTTACAATCTGATGAATATTTATAACATAAAATTGGAGACGTCATGGAAATTATGTACCAACATCACCATCCATTATATGAATTTATTTATAAGCCCCGCCCATTATTAATATTCATGAGATGGGAACCACAAACAACCTTCTCATCATGGGGCATCTACCTACCAAGTTAGACATTGATTCATCTTATAATGGTCATTAAGATATCATGTTTACCAGCTGTTTTTGATAATTTACCATTAAGTCCACCCCACTAATGATTACTAATGAGGTTAAAAATTGTTGTTGCAAAGAACATGTACTTACTATGTAGTTACATCACCATACCAAGTATAAACTAAATCAGACATACAGTTGCAGAGTTATTCACATTTAAAATGTTACATGGTAAGCAACACCCACTCATGAATTTTAATGAGGTAAAAATTGTTTTGCAAAGAACATATACTTACTATACAGTAGTTACATAACCATACCAAGTAAGAACTAAATCAGACAAAGGGTTGCAGAGATATTGTGTGACATTTTAACATTTCATGGTAAGCCACACCCACCATTACTATTCATGAGATGGGAACCACAAACACAATAGGGCACATCTACATATCATGGGGCATTTACCTACTGTAGCAAATATGACATTGATTCAACTTGTGTTTGTTCAGATATCGTGTTTACAATCTGTTCTTGACAATTTCCCATTAAGCCCCACCCACTCATGAATATTAGAGGTCACAATTGTTGTTGCAAAGAAGATGTACTACAGGTACAGTATGTATTTACATCACCATAGCAAGTATATGAACTAGATCAGATATACGGTTGAAGAGATTGACATTTTAAGATTTAATATTAAGGGGGCCCACTCATTAATATTCACAAGATGGCAACCACAAACAATACAGCACATCCACACATCATGGGGCATCTACCTACCAAGTATGACATTGAGTTGAATTGTGTTTGCTGAGACATCATGTTTAAGAGCTGGAAAACACATACACTTACACCTATACACACCCACACCCACATATATGCATGATTGCAATGGTCACTGAGCCCATTGAAAGCATCAGACTGCCAATTTATCAGTATTTTTCTTATACATGTGAAACAAAATTGCTTGCACCACAAATATGCACAATTGTGGGGGCGTAATTCATTGTGAATATATTTGGTGAAAAACCATCAGTGGAATAAAACAACCCTTCAAGCTGACTTGATCAAAAAGGAATGCAGACAGGTTTTTAGGACTAACAATATACGGATACTGTATGTTCTATACATAGACCTGCCCACATTAGGGATATGAAATCAGTGAATTGTGCTAACAGCCACATGTATGGAGTCATAAAATGGACAAACTTTCATCAAATTAAGCTATTGCTACAAGTCCCTACTACTGCAATACCCTACAGTATTGTATAGTGTATGTCTGATTATGTCAGGGACTCAGGGTACCATATTCTGTGGGAAAGAGTGCGGAGAAATGAAATCGTCCCACCTGCAACTTAAAAGAAAAAGATGTACTGTTGACTTCCATTTAAAAAAATTGTGCAATTTACCAACATTATAGTGAATGAACCTAGTTACTGTAAAGGACTATAGATCTCTAGAGCTGTACTGCACAATAGAGTATGCAACTTTATACCAGGGAGCTGCTACTGTACAGTATGTTACCTGGTTATGTTGCTTAGACTGTACAGTATAGGTACATTCCTGCCTACCATTAGACAATTACCACAGGAACATAAAACATTGTACAAGGTGTGAAATTACCATGGTAACAGACTCTTTATTTACACACAGTGTTTTTAAGAGTAGATCAGAAACGAGGGTTTTCGTTTTCACTTGATATAATTCAATATCCTGTTTGCAATTAGGCTAAAGGCCTAACAACAGAGAAAATGGCAGTTTAAAGTAGTAAATGCTCAACATGCATGCACGTACTGCACGTCTCCAGAATGTACCACCGATTCCTCTAAGTACAGTATACAACCTACCGTAATTGCAAACTAGGGGAGAATAATTACCTACACTAATGATCTTGGGAGTCCAAAAGGAGAGTTAGTAATTTTCAAATTCAGGAATGTTTCTTCCCCAAAAGTCTGACATACAGTAGGTATTGTAAATAAACACTGTGCACTGCAAACTCTCCAAATAAGTTTGTTATATACAGCAGGCCTGATATACAGTAAGCACTGTACAATTCTAATGAATATATCTCAGTGCACTGGGAAGAAGAATTGGGAGAGAAGGAATTGCAATTGCCCTCCACTCAAGGCAGAATGGAACACTACTTTACAAGTTTACCAACGTGCTTTAACAACAAAATTATATCAACAGAGGATATTAACTATATTAAAGGTCATTTTTGTGAAAGAGACAATTTGCACAAAAATTAGATTCATTTTAAGACATTTAGCCTGTCGGATATCATTGCTCTTTCTGTGAGATCTACAGCACGAACAGTATGAAACATTTATATGCACAAAACATATATCTGGGCCTCTGAAAGGAGAGCTGGGAGGAGAAGTTTCTGTTTTAGCACCTTTGATCAAGATTCAACTTTTTATTATCATACAATAAGGCTGGAAAGCAGAGCTGCATACATGTTTTCTTAATTTTTTGGAAAAGCAAGTCTTCCTTTGAAAGGAAAACCAAAGGGAGTAACATTTACCAAGCAATTAATGCCAAAACTGGCAATTGTACTGTTTGGCAGTTGGGACTTGTCAGAGGGCATGATCATATAATTATGTGGTTAAAATCATTCAAGATTGGCGCCATTTAATTATGGAGTTATTTCATTTCATCCACATATATTTGAAGAAAGTCCCACAAATTTCATGTCTTACAGTACACATTCCAGTAATGGTATACCAGATAATGTGACAAATTCAATGCAAATGTATCTTTGAGTAAATGTGTAGTAACTGTCCTACATGTACGATATATGCTATGTGCACAGTACCTGCAATTTGCATGGTACCGAAAACTTGTAACTTCAAAAACTTTAACTTCACACCAACAACTCCCACACTATAGCCTGGGTGATAGACCAATGTCAAAGGATGTTGTTTTATCAGTGGTGACTACAGACAACCTACTGTACTACAGGAAGAAATAAAGGGTCTACAACTGTCAGTAACTTTGTTTATAAAATTTGGCGGATACTGTAAGTATCGTTTAAGGAAATCCACTGCAGTTAATAACAGAGTGGTCACTGTAAGAAAAAAACATTTTTACACTTTTTATAAATTTACGGATATTTAAACTACAACCGGAGCATATCAAATCGAAATTAAGTGAAATCTGTATTAAAAAAATGTAACTTTAAATTAAGAATAAAAAGTACATTACAGAACTTTGTGAAATTACCTACAGAACCATGCTTCCAAGATCAAAATATGGACTTAACATACCTGTGTGTACTCCCACTGCGGTTTAAACACAGTACCTTATATTATCAACAAATAAACTCAGAGTACAGTATTTGTACAGTACAGTATGCACTTGAACTTAAACACAAGAGAATTGATACACCTTTGGTACTTTACCAGTTGACCTTGTTTATGCCTTTAACCACAAACAAATACAGTAACTGTTGTTCAAGAAGAGGGCAGGCCAATATATATACTAGTTATAGAAACATCCTACAGTGCTAAATATTTAAACTAGCTTAATATTTAATTAATTGGTTAAATTTGTTTATCTAGTAAACTTGCTCATTCAGTAATTTTCTATTCACCATTTAAGTTAGTGCAAAAAGTACAGTTCTTAAGTAGTAGGAGAGCACAAACAACAGACATTGCATATGATACATACATTTCGTTTGTAGCAAATATATTCTGGTATAAACTGATATGAAATTGTACTAGAACATGTAAGGAACAAGCTGATCAGTGTGCATCAAGTGTACTATACCATACAGATACTGAGCTTGTATTGATCTATTACCAGTTTGTGTATTGATCACCTGGATTTCATCAATACTGTAGATCTTTAAAAGCTTCCAGGTTCACATTTTACAGAGGTCTACAGACTGCAAGTGGGTATCCCAATCATGCATGTGTACTGAACACCTAAACATTTGCTGGTCTATGTTCACATTGCAGCTCGATCCAAAGGCTTCTAAAGGAGATCTACAAGTATCAGGCTACCGGCCAACTTGTGTTAATTTCCTTTCATAAATTTAATTACTCAATACTGAATACTCCAAAATTGTGTACAATATCATGTTTGAAACAAGGAAGATTGTCACCTACTGTAGACTTCAGACAAACTGTATAGATCCCTTGCACGCTGAGAGTTCAATGTTAGACTACTTCACTAAGTTCTATATTATAAGGTCTCTGATAATCACTGACCTTCAGTTCTCAGTGAATTTATAAAAGTAAGGAGGTCAGTCTAAGAAAAAGATTGTAGATATCAAAGCCACGTTTTGCAATTTAATTGAATACTGTACAGTAGCAGGACCTTGTAAATTATGGGAACTGTACATTTGGAAGGAAGAGGAAGTGGGTATTGTAGTTTAGGTCACATCATTTCAAGGAGGTTTGAAAAGGAGAACAGCTGATGGGCTTAGCAACTAGTTCAATAAGAAAACATTTCAAGGATTATAACTTACAATCATCATCCATTATATTTTTTGAATAACATAATTTTTGAAGTTCCCATTACAAGGACAATAGTATATAATGACACATATCCACATTTGACTATCTGATGTGTTAACATCTACAGTACATAGTACATAGTACACAGTATACATGAATGCATGTTGTTTTGCATTCTCACTTCTAGGAACTTAGATTTGTAAGTACTGTATATTGATGTTTTTATTATGGCCTACTTTTTACACAAACTTTGCAAATTAAGAAAATAAATATGAGAAAAACCGTTCTATAATACCATAATTCCACTTAAATAAGAGAGAATGTAGCTATTTGTCTACCACGTAAAGTACTGTAAATTTATCTGCAGTATTACTGTATACATGTCATAACCATTTTCCAAATATTATTAAGTTGACAACTTAATAAATGACATAGATACTTAAGTACTGTAAATTACAGAAAGTGAGAAAAAAAAAGTTGTCACGTTTCAAATACTGTAGCCCACTCTCTCTGGAATAAACAAACCAGAGGAAACCCCTCGTAGTGGTTATCTGCCTTTAAATACAGTAATGTACATATGCAGCAAGAGTAGTTTGCAAGCAAACCTAGCTATTTTGCTGTAGGATTTTTAATTTTTTTTGGAGGGGGTTTGAAGGGTTTTTTTTAAGAATAAATTACTGTAATTGATTTACATTTTGTCTACAGACACTTTTGGTAATTAAGTATTCACATATGCAGTACATATATAAAAATTGGCAAATTTGGATTCAGTTTCAAAGTCAGCTTAAAGAGCTTTTCTACAGAAGTGTCATATTAGGCTGTGTTTGTGTTGGCAACTGGGTATCAGAACATTTTAGCAAACAGTTTTGTACATTGTATACATGTACAGTGGTTCTAACTTCTATACACATCAGAGATCTTATTAAACATTTACAAAGTTTTATACCAGATTTTGTCAGTGCCATAAACTAGATGGCAAGAGAAAAATATAAATATTAGACTCTAAGTTTACATTCTTACCATTTCTACCAACTCATCTTAGTTTAGTGATGATAAATTAGTTTAATTTATGGCGAAAAAATTGTATGGTAGTTCATGGTACGTCAGTAGTTTGGCACTCGTTACCTGAATTGCCTTGCTGCCAGAATAATTGTGAAAGCACACTACTTTATTATTCTAGTTACCAGTCAATATAAGGAGAGCACACTGCCTTAATCTTCTGACCATCCTGGACAATCTTCTATATAACAACTCTGCCATTTAGATACAAAAATAAGTATGAACCTGCATGCAGTACCTGTTATACTACACGACATCCATAATTTACTTAGATATAGATTACAGTGCACAAGCCTCTTACTGTAATCGGTCAAAAGACCAATTTTGGCATGGTAACTAACTATTGTGTTGCACTGCTGAAAATTTCATGGTAGCAGCAGAAAGTAAACCCAACTTGAAGTGCCCTAGCTTTATTCGAATTATGTTTTCCACAAAACTATGTGTCAAACATTGAATGTAAATTTAATACATAGCTTGTTCCAAACCAACTCTATCCAGGAAAAGTTTTTGTCAGGCTCTTCCTCATAATAAATCATTCATTTATTATTTTTGTTTAATGAAAGAAACATCCCAAAATTATTCTTTCTAGACCTCATTTATTTTACATCTCAAGTTTGTGTGAAAACAAAGGATAGTAATTGTAACTGATCTGAGACCACATGAGGGAATTTCAAATGCATTCCACTCTCTGATACTGACTTGCTCCATAACATTAATAGATATTGAAATGGTAACATTTTTACTGAAGATACAATATTTCTCACAAAATTGCACACAATTTCATTGATTATTTTGTCTTTTTTTTATTATGATATCCTAGGCTATATAGCAAAAGCATACAAAATACTTAAAGAATTGTATTAGACAATGGATCAAATTTTCTGGTGCAAAATCATGCTTCATAACTGAACCCACCATGCTAGCCTACTGGTGCAAAGGCTGCCAGTGAATAACTAGCCTGTTCTTATCCCTGGCCTAAGAGTAGACTCAAGAGGAAGTTCAACATAGGCCTACAGTACTGTAACTGTTTGGCCCTAACGTTACACTACAGTAGGCCCCGAAATTAGTTTACAAGGATGGAAAGGTACGAATTTTTTTTCAATACAGGATTCAAGTTGGTCTACAATCATACTAAATTAAAGGCAAAAATTTTGGACTTACTTTCAATTTTAAGAGTTATAGAATACTGTAACGTGATGACAGTCACCAGCTTTATGCTTACACAAGGCTACAGTTGGTATACAGCCCGGTTTACAGTAGGCCAATGTACGTAGAGGTACAGTAGGCAAGGTTTGTTTTGGTCAAACTGCGACAGCTAGAAGGCGGTTCTTAGCGTTGATTGAAATAATCAATTGCATTCAAAAGAACATAGATGTACATAGATTTTTACTTTACAGGAGCAGAATCTCTAGTAAAGGAATCTTACCTTCAAATTTCAAAATTGAAAGAAAACCACTTGCTTCTAGATGGGGCGGTCATACATTTTCCCTTAACACGATGTTTTGTTTACTTACTCAAAACAGCAACATTTCGATACAACGCACGTACGTAAGATATTGGCACCGCGCCTATCAATACTGTGCGTATCCGCAATATAGTTTTGCTACTGACTCACGGCAAGTCATTCGATGTTATGAATATTCACATCTGCGTAGTGAGCTGTGCATGAACACCATTCATAAATTTTCTGGAAAAGTTCCATCGTTTATATAAATGCAAGTGAGGTGATTGGTTTATATAAAAGAGTGGGTGTTAAACATTTGTTTGGCAGATAATATTAGTGATGGCGCCATGAACGAATTTCGAATTTTATGAACTTTTACTAGTCGTCGCGGGGACGAAAATATAAACAACGCTATAATCAAGATATGAAAATTGAAATTATATTTGCAACTATAAGCTCAGAGGGTAAATCACCATTGGCAAATGATAGATAAATGATATGCGAAATAGGAGCTGCAACAGCATCACCAACATATTTCAGGATCTAATTTGGAAAGCTATCAAAACCAGGACTTTTTTCCAGGTTTACAATGAACTCTATCTATTTGGGGGGTTTTTTTGCGATTAATACCAGCTGTAAGCCGAGGTGAAATCGAGGTTTTAATCTTATAGTTGCGTTCAGTTTCAACTCAAAACAACTTCGATATGCATTCTGGATGATTCAGAAACTTGGAATAGGCAGAACCTGCATTCTGATTATAATAAAATCTTTCCAATCTTTAGACAGCAGCTCATCTCGAGTTCTAGAATTGTTCCTGACACTAATATTATTAAAGTAACTAACACTCTTAGAAGAATTATGATTTATGAATAGAGTTTTGCCAACAGCAAGAAGATAGTAATTATAAAACATATCAGTTATTACAATACCACTCTGCATATTACTAGTGCGATGACTTTTTGTAAAAATATTATCGATTCTGGTTGTAGAAGTTTAACAAATGCTCCTACGCATGCCTATCGTTGAATAAAATGCATGTGAAGAAAAGATGTTAAGAAAAGCTTATACAGATGGAGAGCAAGCTGATTTTAAAAGGATCAACATTGAAGTCACCAGCAATAAAACAAGTTTTGTTTTCAGCCGAAATTATTTCCAGGCAATTACTAATATTATGATTGAAGGAATGGAAATCACCACAGGGGTTTTTTATATAACACCGATAATAATTTTGACATAATTTGCATTCAGGACTCCATTGAAAAATGATTTAGTTTTTTCCATAATAAAGTGACATAATTCATTTCTTAATTAAAGATTAATAATATTCTTAACATAAATACCAACGACACCATCCTTTCGATCAACTCTGTCATTGTGCCAAAACTTGTAATAATCATGTTTAACGTACACCACAGATCGTCGTTCACTAATCCAGGTTTCGGTAATGGCAATAAACAAAAAAGAAATCATAATTATTTAAAGAGTATAACAAATCCTCGGTAGTGGATTGAAATTGCTTAGAAAGGCTGCGGGCAGTGGTATATGTAGGATGGAATTATCATCGTATGAAACATATTAACAAAGTCAGTACTGCACTGGAGCAACGTCTCTCTTTTACGCCATCACTTCATTAAAACCAATAACAATGCTCTAAAATGCATTTACACTTTGGCCTGCAGTATCGGTGTTCCATAATAAAATATTTTGTTGTTAAATTTGTTATAAGGAAGCTGGTAATTTTCTTTTTCCAAATCAAGACGAAAATTAGAAGAGATAGAAAATATACAATACTATCGGTTGAGTTTTGTGCGCGCAGACATATCCCTTGACACTATTGTGACGGATTGAAGAATCTTTGCCCGATTGAGAAGATGCATTTTAGTTACCGCGGCATATGGCAACTTGCCGCATTATACACGAGTAGGTAATCACTTGTGCATGTATATCGCTATTCCGGTATATGTAGCATTGCCTATGTTTGAACGCTTACGTACATCCAACATCTATATAAATTAGTTTACAACTTTCTAAAATTGTTAAAATCTGTCTGCTTTGAAGGAGCATAATGCAAGGAAGAAAGAAGGGGGGGGGGGGTAAGGAATGCCACCGATTTCCCGCCTAGGTATTTGATTTCTTGCACAAACAAATGGATAAACTGCTCAAAAATATTGCCAATCAAAGCTTTTCTCAAATAGAAGCATAGCCGAGCTTCTGCATCGTTACTGCTCTTGCTTACATCAAGTTGAGGCTCAGGAGTTGTCACTTACATTGCCGCATTAAAGAACAATATCTGCAGTTTCTTAAATATGATATTAGGATAAGTGGGTAAACGAAGGATATATAAAAACAAACTGAATGAAACAAATAGAGAGAACAAGATCATCGCCGACTTGAATATGATTTGAGACAACATGTGATGGTCGAAATTAAACGCCAGCATTCCGAGATAAAACATTTGAGATAAAACGGCATCGGAAGGATCGCACAAGCAGGAAAGGTTTTAGATAAAGTTTCGACTCTCGGGATAAAACCGGCGCGTTTAGATATATATAGCCAGTAGAAAATGAAAAAAATAATTTCGAGACGAGACTTGAATACTTTGAGATAAACTGCCAGAAGTTCGATGAGATAAAATTACGATGCAAAACTATAATATTCGCAAGAAAACTTCAAAGTATCGGAAACTTGAAATGCAACATCAAAATCGTGTGATGAAACGTCAAAAGTCCGCGATAAAACCCTATATATTTACACAAAGCCTCGAAGTTCTAAGATTATATCGTTAAATTTTCAAGATGAAACAAGTCTCCGCGTTTAAAGCGTTCTGAATATTCAGCATAAACTGATCATCATGCCATGATGTCAAGGCTATATGCTACCGGCAACTGCTTCACCGAAAATGATTTTCACTGACAACCGTCACCTTGGTCCGAAGGAAAATATTTTCAGAGCCGGGGACTGGGTGGGGGCGGAGGGGAATATAACAATGATTGCCGCAGGTAGAGATGTGATCACTCAGTATGATGGCGCTTTGTAAAGGTCAATTTTGTTCTAGCATACGTTGTGTTACCTTGAAAAGACTTGTTACTCAGTTTATTTACATACTACCACCAAGTCGAACTACCCCTATTACGGGATCCCGTTACGCGAAACTTTGTGTGTTCGTACATTAAGTGCTGCAATGGAGATACAATGGTGTAGTGAATAAATACTAAATTTATACTGTCGCCGTAAGTTAGTAGACTCTGACGAAAAACGCCATGGATAAAACATTTTCTTCAGTTTCTTCCATGATGTTAGGGCAATTGGGTCCGCGTAATACAGATATTTCGCCTGGGTTCTTCGCTTTAGTGAAAGGCATCCGCAGATCTTCGTCTACAGTGGTAAGAGAAACGCAAATACCTTTATTTTAAATTAGACAAGGGTAGGCCTAGGCCCCTAACTTAGTTTTGGCTTTAAGTTCCAATTCGGAAAAAGTTTGGTGTCGATATGTTGCTTGGAGCTATTTTTGTTTAATGATTTAGCCATTTGCTGGAATTCAATGTCTTTTCATATATTTTCCCCAAACTATTTCCCCCACAAGTTTGTAAAATTAGCATATATAATATTAGGCCTATAACATTAGACTGAAATTCAGACAATGGCATGGCAAGCAGTGGTTAGAATGGTCTTCAAATATTGCAAATATTAACGGTGAATTGATCGCTGCCGTAAACTTGAATTTTTTGAATTTTTCTTTTTGATACTTTAAATGGTCTAAAGTTAGGCCTACAGTATGCCTATACAGTGTATCTTAGGTAGTCTAGGCCTAGAGATTTTCCTTTTAACAACATTTGATTCACTGAAAATGTTCAAAGCAACTTAAAAATAAAGTACACATATTTGTTAGTTTAGTTTGGTAGAAAAAAGGATCAGGAGGGACACTCAAGTCCCCATCAAGGACCCTATAGGAGAGGGGAAAAAAACTGAAGACACAAACAACTTTGTATTGGGAAGGGGTAGAAGGGAGGGGTGGGGCTTGTATCTAATGCAGTTGACAAAAATGGTATTTACAATAGGAATATACACAAAAATCACAGGGCTTCTCTTTCTGCTTTCTTAAAAAATTAAACATTGTTTCTAAACCTTAAATTTTAATGCTTATGTAGCAAAATTGTTCATAGGAAGTATTGTTAGAGCATGGTACCATTAGTAAGTTTATTATGTACAGTTTGAATCTTGTAAAAATCTAACTTTAAAAGAGCTGTATTGTCCCCCTAATTAAGTATTCAGTGCCATAATATGTATTGAAGCCTGGCCACTGTAGTTACCTTAGCTCACACCTTGTTGCAAATTATCTTTGCCTGAATCGTGTTGCATACTTTCATTTAAATATTACATTTTCCTTCACAGGAGCAAGATGAAATTGTAGAAAAAGAGTTGGATCTATTGAGACAGAAGTTAGCCCAGCCAAATCTAGGGGAGGTTAGCAAAATAGATCTCAATGAAACATGTTTGCAAAGTGAATGTTATTTATCATATCCTGGTTTACTGTAAGAGTATGTGTTCATTTAAGATTAGAATTTCTGATCAGGCAGTATACTATGCATTTACTTGGATGTCCTTAATATGTCAGCTAGTTATCTCTGTATGTCTCTCAACATTTCATTTATATGTGTAAGCTTGGCAACTGAGACTTCCAAAACATAATTATAATGAAAGTGATGCAAAGTGTCCAAATTTTGTTTGGTTTTTAGCTTTTATTAAGGCCATATATAATGAACAGATAGAGACATATGAGAAATCAGAACACCACAAAAGCATCCATATAATAATTGGATTTAATTACAGCAAATATTAAAGAAAAAGAAGGATTTTTGTTGTTGGCAGGAATAGCATATATATGGGGTAACCTTATAACCTAATAAGAAATTTAACACTTATTGCGAATGGTGCTGCTATTGATGATGCAGTAAGATTTTGTTTTCAATTCTCAAGAGCTCTCTATGTACTGTACTATAGTTGCTTGAAATTGATATTGCTCATATCATTATTTCAAATTAATAAAACATTGTCTCCCTCTGCAACCTTGTATTTATCCTATCTTCATGAATCCACAGAAAAAGATGAAAGAGCTCTTAGTCAGATTGATGTATTGTGAGATGCTGGGTCATTCAGCATCTTTTGGACACATAACTGCTCTAAAGATGGCACAACAGGGCTCCCTTCACCTCAAGAGAGTTGGTACAGTATGGTAGCTTTTCAGCCCAGAATGACTACAGTACTTTCTTTTGGTCAATAGAAAGGTTGTAGCGAATAGAACGTTCAAACTTGTCTTTAACATTTCTAAAACCCCAACGTATAGTTTAGTTCTGTTTATGATAGCATTTAGTAATGTTTATTTCAATATTGGATGGCAAATCTTCAGGAAGTGTAGGTCAGAGCAAATAGACTGCCTATAACAGAGAGTGACTAAATTTCTGCTCTATAGAATTTTTTTTATTTATGATCTTACCTTTACCTTATAGAAAATTAAATGGAGAAAGTTCTGTAAAATAGTAGCACTATTAGTCTCCTTCGATGCAGAATATTTAGTGGGTTTCGATGCCAAGTTTTTTACAAAGAGTTAAATTCATTTTTGAAGAGATTTGGGTAACATATTTCATAACTTTGGGATATATTTTTTAATAACAAAGTCTGAGAATATTTTATACAGAGCAACTAAAATGAAACTCTTGATGAAAAAGTCACCAAGATTTAGAGCCTGCCATCTGGATCAAACATCTTGATCAAACCTCAACACTAATCCCCTTTACATCAAGACTGTAAAAGTGTGATCATTATGGTAAAAGTAAAAATATTTGGCCCTAATTCCTGTTTTTTCATTGCTTGTTTTGTGGTGGGAGTATTGTAAGGTAAGTTCATTGCACAATAGATGTGATGCCCCACATAGACAGCACATCAAAGTACCTTTGTTTAACTTTGTTTTTACACAGATGAAGTAAAATTCCTCTGTAGTGTTGAATATTTTTCCAAATTGTCATGTAACCATTCAGTTGTACAATACAAGTGAAGTAGTTCTTGGGGTTAACGTCCATATTTAAATATCACAGATTACTGCTCAATACACTCCTCCAAATGAAATGAATGGATTTGCATATTTTGTTTTATCTTGGCAATGGAACATGCTACAAAGCTGTATATTTGTGTAAGGGCAAATTTCTGTATCCAATTAAGTGAATAGTGTGTATATTGTGATAGAATGGCATAAACAGTGAGACCAACTTTCATCCTTTTCCTAAACTTTTTACCGCTTGTGTAAAACAGGTCAGATGGCAGGAGGTCAAATTTTTAGACGGTATAATAAGTAATAATTCAGGTGTTAGAAATTTCCATAGCACCTGTGAGGTTTAGTAAATTTGGTTATCATGAAATAGGGAGATTGTTATGCGTATGGCATATGTGTGCGGAACCTGTTTGACAGAACTCTGCAATGTTGTGTAGCAAAATGGTCAATTTGCTATATCCAATAAAATTATAGAAAGTCAACTTTGCCTTAGAGTGATGATTATCGAGAGTATATTACTGCAGACACTTAGTGAAAGCAACAAAAACTAGTTTTCGTGATCTGTAGTGTTTTCAGATCAATGCATCAAAGGTGATGAGATGACATGAAAGTTCCCTCTAACATGCGGGACGAACTTCCATACAGCGTTTCTGGGTGATAGACTAGTTCAAAGTTCCACTTGTGCAGTTTTGCCAAACGTAAAAAAAGTACTTTAGAAAACACAAAGTTGAGAGTGCCTAAAACAATTTGATTTGGAACTTACAAAATATGTATCAAAAGATCTCTTCGTCATTACTTAAAAACCAAATTGTAAATATACTACGCTGTACTGGTGATCAACTCATGGTCCTGTTATGATCTGTAGTTAGTCAGAGACGGCGGATTGTCAAGTTTTGCCTAGGACCAATATGACTCACCCTCTGTTGATTTTGGGCGTGGCCAGAGAACCCCATTTGAAATATTAAACCATTATGTCGTGGACTTCAATTACTAATTACTTGCTTTCTCTTTTGGCAGTGCTATGGTGAGAAAGAAGGCTGTGATGACACTGTATTCATTCTTCTTGAAAGCTCCCCACCTGATCCATCACATGACAGATAAATTCAAGGAGGCACTATGCGACAGGGAGCCGACTGTGATGGGAGCAGCACTGCACATCTACAGCAGATTGATAACAGTGGGTACTTCATACATAGCCTACACCTACAGCTACATTAATTGTCATGATCCAATCAAGTTTAACTGTTAAA
>KN893490.1:6910-19971 GCA_000934455.1 Apostichopus parvimensis | reverse complement strand
TGATCAGGGTGTCTGTAGTATGATTCGGCCACTTTGCTGTAATACAAAAGAGAACTCAAGTAGCCTTGCAGGAGAGGTATAGTGATAAATATAAAGACAACCCACTCAACAGAGAGAAAAACTCAAGAGGCTTCAAATGTTTTCTTCAAGTGGATAAAAATTCTTATTCCATTGCTTTTGTATCATTAATGGAATTTGGACATGTTTAAAACTCCTTGTTTGGATATGAAATAGCTGGTAACTGTTGCATAAGAGGCCTTATACTATTAAAATTCAACTTATGAAGCAGGCTATTGATAAGCTATTAAAAGAAGTTTGCATCCTAATATGAGTTTTATTGTCCCAGCCATATAGTGCCCGAAGGCGGAAACACTCATCAAAGAGAGACATTAGTGACTGAATCTAGGCAGAATGGTTTTCAACAAGAGAAGAAGAAGCCATGTCCTCTAAAACAAATATCTGAGGGCCACAAAGACAGTGCCATACTGTCTCATCATTTAGTGGTCACAACGTCAACATACAATGTTACAGGGTAGTGTACAATGAAAAGGGTATTTAATTAACATCGCAGTATTATTCTGTTTGACCAAATGGACACCATGTGATAAGTGTTGTGAAAACCTTGGCTGTGAAGGTAACACAATAATCACACTGGGTGAAAACCTTTGCGGTATAACAATTGTGCTGAGTACCATCATATCGGGTCAAAAAGATATTTGCACCGTGCTACCAAAAAAAGCTAGGTTAATGAAACAATGAGCGGGGTCTCTTTGGAGCATGTTATTACCAATCCTGTGTTTTTATTTTCAAATCATACAGATGAAGACGTTTGTTTGCGACCAAATATTAATATTTTGTATCATTAATCATGTAGAGATAATCCTGTAATTGCATTCAGTTTATAGTGTTATACTAGCTGTATGTGATTCATTAGTGTCAACTCTGGCCTGCATTCAGCCCTATTCATTGATGTAGACCACCCACAATGTGAATCAGTGAGCTTACAATAAACAGTATTACTAGTCCATAATGTGCATGGTATTTGACCCAACAGTTAGTGCATCATCTGGCCATTGATCCATATATATAGCCTAGTATAGCCTAGTATAGTATAGCGGAGAGTATAGCCTAGTGGTTAACGCCGGCGTCTCCCAGTCATGAGATCCCCGGTTCGATTCCCCGCCGACAGCAATGTGTGTCGTCTGGCAAGGGTGTTGTTGTTCAATAACAACTTCCCGACATGGACGTTAAATGGATGTGTGCCGAGAGATTGGCTTCGGTCAGCTTGCGAGTCTATAAGCCTCCATGGCTTCTTTCGCGAGTTCCTGCTTGCGGGAAGATCACATATACATACATACATACATACATATTGGCTTTGGTCAGATTAGGGAGACCTGGGTAGATTCAATTCTTGCTTGACTATATCACTGTACTTTATTACGTACCAATCTAACAAACTAATCAAACAAATAGGGATGGGATCAGGCAGGCGTGTAGCCAAGGGGGGTGGGGGGCAAAGGGGGCAGCTGCCCCCTCCCTTGAGCACTAGTAATTTCAAAAGAGAAAATGCTAAGATGCAACTTACAAGGCCTGGGAAGTGCCATTTCAAGCGATCTGGGAGGCATTTTCAGCCAAAATTTTCTTGTATGCTTCGCGCCAACCATGGTGGCGCTACACGTAGATAGTTTGCAATGCCATATCTACGGCTTTGATAGTTTGCCTACAGTTTCGCCCCTACCTTGACAAATTCCTCACTACGCGCCTGGGATCAGGTACTACTGTGACTTCCCAGCCCAAGGGGTGTCTAAACCTGCTCCAGTGTTCATAATGACCTTTAAAAACGTCTCCTTTATTTTCAATTTTATCCAAAACAGTGAAAGGAGACAATATTCATGTATGTTCTAGTGTTTTCTTTTCAACTGATGTAGGGCTCTATAAGTGCTGCAGCGTTCATATTGATATTTTTGCTATATATTGAAAAGTTCTTGGAATTTCAGTACATTTATCCCAGCTCTACGATGTCTAAAAAAAGAATTTCAAAGCTGCATTCTCTGTTCATCGATATTTGACCACACTATAGTAATTTGAAGCATGATCTATCATTGATGGTCTATAGAATTTAACTGCTTAAGTTCACCATGTAAATGAGAACAAACAAAGAAAACGGAAGGATGCTGTAAGTAATGGTATTTCTTAATGGATATAAGTATTATGCTTTGGTAGAAGATGGTGACTGGACTTCCATCTTTGTTAATTTTGGTGCATGTTGCAACCTGAATTTGAATGTTGTTTGTTAATACTGCCACCTATTTAGCAAATTGCTTTGATGAAGTTCTATTAGAACCACTTTGTGTGTCATCATGTTAACTAGGTAGATGAAACTACTATATATATGTTTGTGTATGAAAGGCTCTGCTCCTTGCAATGAATCCTATCATTTTCTAAATTTAAACTGCCCACCATCCTTTAGCAATATACGTTTTTACCCATTGTTCTAATTTTTAAGGTATGTGGCAATCAAAGCATGTGGAAAAAGTCCGGGCCTGAATTTGTTGTACATCCTCAATTTGTCAGTAATCACGTAATCACGAGAATCTGTAATCGTATGCATATGATGAAGATTGTTATCATGCAATCCAATATGTAATCATGAATAGGTATGTTAATAACAAACAGAATGACAATAGAACTAAACAAAGGACTATTGTTACAACTGATACAAAACTACCATACTTTTATCTGATAAATCTTTCCTTCCTTCTATGTTTATTGTTAAATACCATTGTCCCCCGCATCACAAGTCCAAAATGATGAGAAAAACAAATTAGAAGAAAATGTTAGTTATCCACTAATTTTCACTGAACTCAAATCTACAACAATCCTTTCCTCTTAAAACTCAAAAAGTATCGGTGCTCGCTGTTTTGTTTCATTATATTTCCTGAAAAGGTCTGTGCTCTTGCACTTTTAATCTTTCTCCGTTAATATTGCTTACCGAGTTTTAATAATCCGAATTCTTTCACCGTCGATTTTTTTTTACGACAAAAATGAAAAACCAAATTAAATCATTTTCCGAGCAGATTAACTAATTACTAGGTGCAATTCTGCAGAAAGGGTGAAATATGAAGTAATCAATAGAGATGAAAGATGATGAAAGCAAATAATTTCTAACCATTCAAAGTTTTTTATATTTTTGCAGTAGTCAAACTTTGCCAAAACATTGTAGCCTGAGGTGAATCTATTCACAGAGAAAATGGCAAATATAAAAATAACAATAAACGCTGTTTTTTCCGCAGCACTAATGGGCAATATGAAATACTTTACGACGCAAAAATAAAAAGAAGTATGTTAACCCAAAAAATTGTAGGCGTATTAGAGAGAGAACAGCTGTATAAAGTGAACTGCACTCTTGGGATCAAAGTAGGAGAGAAAATATCAAAGAGTAAAAGACCTCTCTATAATAATAATGAACTGGGATACAATTTGAGGTAAATATTTATTGCTTCAAGAGAATAAAAGTGCTTGTTTTTCTTGTTTAGGAAGTAATAAGTCCCTACAGGATGTATTGATTTGTTTAAATTCCGATCACATCCGTCTGACTAAATTTCATGTGACGTAGGTTTAATAGCTTGTAAGATGCAAAATTACTAAATAGTAATAGTAATGTCCAAGTAATGATTGTTTTATCGTCTTGATAGGAAAACAAGTGAAATATTACTGTTATCATTGTCATCTTCGTTATCAATTTCAACACTTTCAAACTATTCAATTTCTAAATTGAGATGCCTTTTTTTTTTGGTCCACAAACTTAGTTGAATGTTGTACTAAATGTCTTTTTTGTGTTTTACATAAGATGCAAATGAAATGTTCAATACTTTTGGGATCAGTAATCATGTCTACATTATAGAGACATTGTACATTAAACCATTATCACATGGTTGGGTAGTTCACTTTTAAATTTCTGTACGCTTACTCATAAACAACTTGTTTTATACTTGAAACCATGACACCTGCAGAACTTAAACACAAATCAGGTTTCATTTGCAGGGTCCTTTTATACTTTGAAGCTGAAATTCTTCCTTAGATAATAATCTATAGGGCAATGTGCTTATTTATATAATGTTATAGTACAATGGCTACCACTAGGTTTACCCATGTATAACCCCTCAGGGGGTACTCTGGCCAATCAGAATATACCATTACATAATATGTACTGATATATATACTTATTATATGTACTGATTATATGTACCAATTATATATGTACTGATTATATTATATGTACTGATATATATTCTGATATATATTCTGATATATATTCTGATATATATTCTGATATATATTCTGATATATATTCTGATATAGCAGGTAATATTGTACCTTCATACAGACATCATCATCCATCTACTGCTTGGAGGACCTTTGTGCTATAAATTTGATTTGATTTCATTCAATGGTAACTCCACTCCTAAGACTTTAGTTAGCATCAATACTGTTAAGTTATGTCCTTCTAGCTACGTCCAGTCTTTTAGTGGATATATTATTGCCATTCCTGTGATATTTTGAATTATGTATAAATCTAAGAGGGTCTTGAGGGTGACACACATATCACTTTACATTTGGAGGGTGTTAATCCTACACCTGAAATGCACAGTTTTCCCACACATGGTTGATGAAGCATGACCTAGGGTGGAGGTGTTTGTTTTAATATGCATTAATTACTCGATACAGTTCTTAATGACAGTCACATCATGTGCAATAGGAGTATTATATCTTAATACATATTGTTTCAGACATATTTAGAGCAGCAAATAAAGGTGTGCAATAATGAAAAGTAGGTTACATATTATACACCGAGGGGCCAAGAAAAGGTTACACCTTTAAAATACATAAAGATACATCAAATCATTAATGGAACACAATTCATAACTTCAGTCTCAATTTGTAATCAATAGACTTTTGGTTACAACCTTGTGTAGTTAATGAAGTATTTGTGGAGTAATACTACTACATAAAATTATTAATATTCTGTTTTAGCTACTGGTTGACTTTTCTTTGCCGAGAGTATGTTCCTAAATTAGTTTTGCTATTCATACAGTAAATAAATCAATGCTACATCATAAAGTGTCAAGTAGTATTAATTAGTATTAGAATTGAACTTTTTGTAACAATGTAAGTGAACTTTGGCAACGTGCCAAAATGGCTACATCCATTGTGCCACCATACTTGAGAACACAAAGCTGAATGGCATGGTTACATGGTAAAACATAAAGGCACACCTATCATGTACAAATAGCTCTTAGGTTTGTTATGAAAGTCAAGAACTAGTTATTATTCCATTCTTGTATTAGTTTGCTGTACTAGTCTTTCGTGTTTCATGGCATGTCATTTATTGTTCGTTATCTTAAAAAGAAAGGTTAAAAACTATGAATCACTTTACCATTGTACGATTTATTTAAAAATAAAAAATAAAAAAATAAAAATTTAAATTATTATTATTATTAATATTATTATTATTCTTATTATTATTATTGTTTTATTAGAAAATGCTTATATTTAAAAAAAAAAATGAGCTTTCATATTAGCTTTGAACCAATAGCAAACCCCAGAATAAACTTGTACTCAATGAAAAGGTCTATTTTAACCGGATCTGTTATCTATTAATGTATATTATCTCACATTTGATTAACTTGAACAGTGGAACAATTGTGCTAAATGAAAAGGTCTATTAAACCTGATCTGTTATCTATTAATGTTATTATCTCACATTTGATTAACTTGAACAGTTAGAGCTAACTAGAATACAATCCAAATCCAGTTCCTAACAGTAATATTCATATCAGTGATTCTTCTCTCAGAAAATTAAGAGAATCACTTAGTAAAAAATTGTACGTTTACTCAATTACAGTGTTGTACAGTCTTCTCTTTGTATTTCTGTTCTCATCTATATCACTGCGTATCTTAACTCTAAGGAACTCACACCCTGCCTTAAAGCTATGAGATTTTATAGTGTCCAGTATGAAAACATTTCTTGACCAATCCCAAGAGCTTTTTAACTTGCGCATTGTCCTTAAAAAAAAAACACTAATCCACATCAAAGAAGGCTCTATAGCTTTAAGCAATTTGTGATTCATAAAGTCACTTGATCATGAAGAATATGGGTGAAAGTGATAAAAATCTTCCCAAAATAAGCAGAAATTTCTTTGTTCTCCCAACAGTCAGCTCTTAAAGTTAATTAACCACACGTACTTCTCGGCTATCATCATAAGTAGAACAACTGTTAGAGATTCATTGAACTTTTCGGCAGACCTTCTGGTTGTCTCCCAAACACCTCTTTTGAGGTGAACATCACATGAGAGTGCCCACTACTGGATGGCACTAGTAAAACCCCATGAGACAAAAATAAAGCCTACAGCCAGCAAATATGAGTAAACCATCAACTTCGCTACTTTAACAGACAAGATACCTCATTTCACGCATTATCCCTTCACCTTCGTTACTCTTTATATCGCTTGCGCTTGACTGACACAGCTGTGTGAACAATAACAGAAAATCTATTTGCATAATAATGCCCGGAGCATTGTGGCCATATTCAGACTGTAAATTGTGGCTAAGTGGATTACTCGACCCTGTGGGTATATTTCGAGCATCTAGTGTTTTTGTCTCGCACGAGGTACATGTCCTTTTGTTGCTTTCTATTCCGAGGAATCCCGGACTTATTTCTCGGCGTATCTAGTCAACTTCGTTAATCTGACATTATTGCAGAGGAGCTAAATGAGTGGTTACAAGCCCTCGTTTGGGGGAGGCAACCGGCGTATTTGTAAACCAAACAAACTTTGGCGGTATTTAAGATTTCTATCCTGCGAGCCTGAGAATTTCATTAATGGATTGTTATGGGTTAGAAATTGGAAAGGAATTCCAATCGAGTTAGTCATCGAAAGCTCCAGAACATATCCATACAAAGAACAGACAAGACAAGACGGAAAGTAGCGGCAATAATATTACTGAGAGCAATGAATTTCAAATTAATTAAAAATTCTAATCCAATTGTGGCTGATAGATGGAGCGATCAAGTAATGAGGGATACCTGAGTCAAGTAATGAAGTGGGTCATTAGGGAGCAGGGAACCTATGCTCTTTGTCTGCCAGTCGGGGAACAACTTCTGTAAAAAAAAATCTACCATTTTTTTGCACCGGAATATCTACAACCAGGCTTAGTTGCATAAACCTCAGAATAATGGGTGATATGATAAACTTCTGTTTGACCAGAGAGAGCATGATGCTTAACTGTTTGCTTTTGTTGGTCTCAAAGTTTAAAACAGAAAGCAGATTAGTCCAGGGACCATCTGACCCTTGACCTTAATATTCACTTCATTTGTGAAATAAATACTTAGTTACATAAAAAAAAATGTTTCGGTTAATTGAATAAATGTTGCTTTTTTTGAGATATAGCAAAATTAAAAGATACAGCATAAAATATGATCCTTTATAGCTTCGAAAATATTAGATAGTGTCGAAAAGGAATCACGCAAGTACGATAAATTATCTTTATGAAAAGCAAAAAAAAACAAAAGTTTGAACTTGGAAAACCAGAAGAAACCCTATTCCCTACTAGTTACCAGAATGTCCGATAAACCGCTTTTTGGCTACAATGTAAGTGATAGCTGAATACCTAAATCCTTTGTAATCTTTGGTGGTAAGTATCAGGATTTAAAAGTTACTGCACCTAAAATGTCAAGGAACTTGATGACTTTGTAAAAGCAGTTTAACATTTATGTGATATTTGGTCATTTATAAGCCACCCACCCCCAAAGCAGTCTGTTCATTCACCAGTAATGGACTGCATTGAATATAGTGCATTACTTCTTTTATTACATAAGGAATTCAGGGACCTACTTCTACATTGGCAAATTTCAAGCAATTCATACTTATTCTTGCCGTAAATGTCAAACGGAAATCATGTTCGGTTTGAAATCTCTTGGTGGTTCGGCAGCAGGTGGTTGATTTTAAGAGCTGGTATATTTAGCAGCTTCTGCAAAGCCCTTGTGGTTTGCAAGATTGTCAAATAACACAAGTTTGTTCCCTTCCTACTTCAAAAATTCTTGTAGATCTTTGAAACCTGGTAAACTTTAAGAGACTGCTTTGAAGCTGGAACGATCCTTTTCAGGAGAATATATTCCTTTTATTTTAAGGATTCTTTATTGCACTGAATAAAATTAAGTATGAAACTAAGCGTCGTATTAAGTGAGAGAGAAGTTCTTGTTTGATTGATAACTCTCATTCGGTGCTTACTCTAGATTTAAAAACAAACTTCAATTCTGTGTCCCATTTTTCAATTCAGCTTTAAATGAACCCAAGTCTGTTCCAAAGACATAAATTGAATATTATAACATGAACTAGTGTATCTTATCCCTATACGAAAGGCAGGTAGGATTGGCATTTATTAACTATTTTGACATTGCTATTGAGAAAGATTCTTACATTCTGATTTGAACTTCTCATTTGAGATCCTGCTACCAGAACGGAACTGTCTGATCACAAGAGGAGAAGAAGCAGAAGAAGAAGAAGGAGAAAACGAAGAAGAAGAAACTAGAAGAGATGGCAAGATGGAGGAGGAGGCAAAAATGGCAGAAAGTGTTATTTTTAACGTTATTTTCTTCTGTACTATGTGGGTGAGCAGAACAGAAAAAACAAAGCTCTCTAATTGAATGTTTGCTCATTTGTGAATACTGGCAAACAGACCGAGCTAACATGGCCTACAGGTGTAGTCTTGAATGTTGTCCACCCTCTTGACTCATGATAAAGGGTGTGAAGACTTGCACAAAAAGAAACGTCTTATGCCGGTAATCTGACCTAGTTTCGAATGAGGTGTAACAGAAGTGTTAGACACCACCATCGATCCCAGAAAATACGCACACAGCTTGCTACCGTCGGTAATCAGACACTAGTGTACAGTCAGTACATGCAGCTACGGTCAATACCCACAACACAGTGTACAAACGGTACAGCCATGGACATCTCAGGTCTAGATAAGATAACAAGGTATCACGTTTCATTACTGTCTGCATTTTGTTGCACACAAAGAAAACGTTACTTGCAAGCAACAGAAAGTTAACTTTTGCAGATGGCAGCACGTGGTTTGGGGCGAGTCTTCAATGCCTTTAAGGCCAGAGAATAATTTCAAAAACCCAAATGATGCAGTCAGTCGATCCATAAATAAACATCACAGCTTGCAATCTTGGACAACCTAGATGGTTTACTTACAAAGCTTGACGAGAACACAGACTTACTGATCTGAATGCAAAAACTTAATCAAACACATAAATTGTAGTAATTGCCTATACTGACTGTGAAATTGCCCCATCAAAGCAATTAACCCTTAGCAACAAACAAAGTTAATTGGCTGCAATTCTAAGGTTGTCTAGGATAACTCTCTGAAAAAGGAATTCAATGAAATCAAATTATTTGAGCAATAGCAATTATCCAATCTAGCTCATCACAACTTTTAAGTTTGAAATATCTGTCTACAGTATTGCTAACCTTGTTGAGAGGATTACGATCGCAGGCAGTGTTTTGATTGTAAGTATAATGCATTGCTAATACTTTGTAGTTTGAGTTGATTGTTTAGTAGAAATAATTTATTTCTCTGAATTAAACCAGGCGGGGATCCAGGGGGGGTCCAGGGGGTCCGAACCCCCCCCTGCTCTTGGCCCAAAAAAAAAGGAGAAAAAAAAAAGAGAAAAAAAAAAGAGAAAAAAAAAAGAGAAAAAAAAAGAGAGAGAAAAAAGAGAATTTCACAATGGATAGAGGGAAACCCACTCCCCTTAGACCCTAGGATCACTGGAGGCCAAACCCATCACCCTTCCAGAATCCTGGATCCGGCCCTGCATCAAACAGTGGTGACGGAACGGGAGGGGGATTGGGGGCTAAAGGCATTATGATTTTTTTATCATCTCAACTCATCTGATATGTATTACCATATTTCATAGATTGTTTTATTCTCATCAATTGAGAAATTGCAGACATGAGATCCATATTTTCAGGCTAGGTACATGCAGCTTAGAATATTCGGGAAGTGCCGTTTCCGGCCATCTGGGGGGTTTGTAAAGCCAAAAATTTCTGGTACGCTCCGCGCCAACCGATGGTGGCGCTCCGCTTAGATAGTCTTACGTTCAGGCACGGCTGGACCAGTCAGACCCCCCCCTGTCATAATTCCTGCATCTGCCCCTCTAAACCCATTGTACTTTTGGGCATTAACCATCACAAACAATCAAAATGCTTGTAAACTCTGCCAATAAATTCCTATCAGGACAATTGGCACAAGATGCAGATCATTTTGCATTGAGGGGGGGGGGGAGGGAGTAAGGATAGGAAGGGATGGGGTATATACTAATTGAGTGGACATTTTGAATCCAGCAACCACAATGCATTACTTGTTACTGATAAGTTTAGTATTTATAATTATAAACTATGTTCACAACCATTCACATTAATTAACAATATTTAGAGATAATAGATCAATATCTGGGATGTAGGCTGAGTCAACAAATTGTAGTCGTATTCTTACAACTAAAACAACCTGCAAATTAAGTTGATGCTGTCTTGAGGGGGGTGGGGGAGGTGGGGTGCACATATTCAGATATATATTTAGTCATGATTATTAAGAGCTGTGACTGAATATATTCTGATATTGAGAGTCCAAAGGACAAAGAAGAAGAGATTACCAAACATGTTGCTACATGCAAAACAGAACATGAATTATCAATCTCAAAGATGCTTTGACAACTGCAAACAACTTGTTGTCAAGTTCTGTGAGAGTTGAAATCTGTTGTCTTGGATGCTTTCATCGGTAGGTCGCTAAACAGGGAAATGGTTTACTAGACCAATTAGAGACTAATGGACCACACTGATCTGTATTGAATTCATAATGTACAAATCAATTCCTCATTAGATTGTTCGATCCCACGACAACCCTGCAGCTTACTCTCCTTTGTTCAGATGTATTGTTAGGATGAACTGGTTAGGCTAGTAGTGGGTCCAATCTGCCATTGTTAATTTCAGGGGGTTTGGTGACAAGGTTATTTGAGAGTAAATTAATGGTGAGCAGATAATTGAGTGGTGACAGAAAGGGGACGAGATGTCACGACAGGGGGTCCCATTACAGAGGTTAAAAGATGGTCCACTTGTTACATGTGTAGCAAGTTATGCATGTATTGTATACTACATCAAGGAAGTCTTTGATTGAGATCATATAGACCAGGCTATGAATGAGCTAGGTATCACCTGGAAGGAGGATTTATCTCATGTGGTTTTTCTAGACCAGAATTTCGTCACAGAAATTTTTTCAATTTTTACATTGACTTGTGTACAAAAATCGTTAGTTTCAAATAGGATACAAATACTCTAACTTAATTGGGACACATTTAAAAGTCTGTTTGTTTTGAAGTACATCGCAATTATGCTTATACTTAATCTTCTGAATCGCTATCATCACTGTCGCCTAGAAACTCTTCATAATCATTATCTAGAAACAGTTCTTGCACATCGTCAGGCATAACCTTCTCGGGCCATCTCAGCTCTAGTGATTCTGTCCATCCATTGTCAACAATGTTTCCAGCTTCATAACTACTTACGATCGCTGAGCGCCATTATCTAGCAATGAAGTTTTCAGGGGGTGCGTTCAGGATTTGGGCTTTTTACCCAAGATATTCTTATTCCTTATGAAATTTTGGTCTAGAAAACCAACATTTATAGATAAATCCTCAATCCAGGTGATACCTAGCTTATTCATAGCCTGGTCTAATACCCATATCACTGGGATACTTGCATGGGCACAGAGAAGCACTTTATTGTTAAATCACCACGGCTGAATATTCACTTCAATAAAAAGCTGTCAAGGTTGTTTCAAACCCAGGATTACACTTTCTATTTTACACAATTTCTCCTTCTAAAAATATGTGATAAAACAGTCTTATAGTTTGACTTGTAAAAGAAACATTATAGTGGTCAGTCATCTTGATCAGCATGGTTGTAGGCAACTTTTTCTTATTCAATTTGATGGTAGTTAGTAAGTAAAGCAATCCACTAGGCCAGGGTGTAAACTCCTCTAAATATGTGTAATGTTCACATTTTACTTTATTATGTATACAACATGTAATTAAGGCGCTACATCCTACAGTTAATAATATAATAATAATAATAACAATTTATTTTAAAAAGCGTAAAATCCAAAAAAAGTGCTCTTAAACGCTATGTAACAGTAAATAAAAAAATAAAGTTTACGCATAGTTGTAAAAAAGAGAAAAGTTACACATAGTTGTTAGTGCTCACATATTACCTTAACTTAAAAAATCCTGTTCAATTGTTGTGGGCTAACAAGTTTCTTGATGTTCAATAAAATAAGCTTAATTTTAGTAGTTGAGACAATTATATCCCAAATAAATGAAACCAAAGGAGAAAGGAGAAAATAGCTATTTTGGTGCATCAAAAAGGCTGTGAAAATTATCGTTTAAGGAGCAATGAATTGGGAAACCTTAACACTGTTTTGAAAATTGACGTTGACAGTAGGACCTAATTTGTAAAGCCTAAAAGTAGGCCATGATACCGCAGCAGTCAGTGTTTAGTGGACTCGTTTTCTTCCTCTGATATTACCTACCCCACCTGTACAAAATGAACTGACGACGACCTACCAAGAACCACCACAACATGGTAAATCCACCACTTCAGATCAACTCGGAAACCACATCCTAAAATATAGTATAAATTACCAACAAGAACCAACATTGCCATCAGGTATGATCAGAGAATCTAGAAGGCCACATCTAAGGTGACTTAAATTGCTTCATGGCGAGAGGTCTCAGAAATGCTGTTGATCTAACTCAATGATATTAACCAAAAACATATTAGATCATAAGAACCAAATCATAATCAATGTAAACATATCTTGTAAAGTTAGCCTGAGGCTGTTATTTGTATCGGTCCTCCTTGAGCGTTTTCCATTTGTGTAAGTTTATCCATCAATTAAGAGGTTGTTTATTTTAATAGAGCCAAGGTCAAACATGCAAA
>KN893489.1:0-17710 GCA_000934455.1 Apostichopus parvimensis | reverse complement strand
AAAGATAACAAGGTATCACGTTTCATTACTGTCTGCATTTTGTAGCGACAGGAGAAAAACTTCACTTGCAAGCAATTACGGAAAGTTAACTTTTTCACAGGGCGGCACGCGGTTTGGGGCGAGTCTTCAATGCCTTTAACTTCACCCCAAACTGGAAACCTCAGAAATAACAACAGAATAACCGTCTGCATTCATCTTATCCAAAAGAAAGAAAAAAAAGCAATTGCGTAATGTACTTACTTGTATAGGCCTTTGGTCTCCACTAGCAACGTATCTTTATTTCTAGATATGTTGGACATGTGGTAGCGCACATTAATGAGGGCGCTACGCAGCATTACCTCACGCACAACTTTAAGACCCTCGTAAAGGAGAGCAAGAACGAAGACTGCTAGACAGGAGCCAAAGAGATCTGAAAACATGGAGGAAACAAAACATGGAGGAAATACCTTGTAAATATTTAACTATATACGTCATTTCCTTTTGACACATATGATATTTCTGCGTGTTCTATTCTTTACCTGATAAAGCCCACCCCCCCCCCTCTCCCCACCCCCACCAATATTCAGAGCAATGATTATTACACGGACATGGTGCGGCAACTTCAACACCACTGAACATTGGTATCACTCCTCCCCCTCCCCAATCCCACACCCATCTCAAGTCTTTGTCTGGGTTCCTGACTAATGATCGATGAAGCATGCCTTTGTGATGAAGGGCATACGAGGTATTACTTGCATGACAGCACCCAGCCACTTACAGAGGTGTCATGACGGTTCATTGATTTCAAGAGTTGAGATGTTCCAGACAACTCAACTCTCGGCGTCTGGAAAATGTGAAAACATGTTCTGGCACTTTTTGTAATGATTATTATACACTATCCTATCCAAAAGACAATCAAATGATTACTTGTCACAAACTATATTTTATGTAACATCAATATATTATCGGACGTGGATCAAGGATTTTAGAAGGGTGTACCAATGTGCAGGCCCTGAAATCGTTAAAGTTGAATGGTGTATTAATCTGAGACATATTTAGACTATTAGTTAAAGGCTATAATAAGGTCTAACCTCAAGGTTGTATACTTTAAATAATTGGTTCAAGCTGTGTGTGAGGGGGGGGGGCAGGTTGAGATTCACAGGGGGTATACTCCCCCTCATGCCCCTGAGAAAGTTTACAATATGTGCCTTAGGAGACGTATACACATGCAATGAAACGTCGGAAGATAAAGCTAACACAACGGTGACAACATATTGTAGATATGCCTTACCCCAAGTTCCAGTGGTTGACCACTGCTCCACTAAGATGGTAGCGGTGTAATTGAGGTGAAAATACAAGGGATGCATATTGTATCTTGATTATCTGAGAAAAGGAAAAAACAAATAGACATTTAACAAAATAAAACAGCGTATGCCTACAGGGAAAGACAAAATGAAGGGTTTGTTGACTTATCGAAAAACTGACCCAATGATAGGAAAGTTTGGTTTGAAGTTGGATATCATTCCCTTCCACCATATTAGAAAATAAATGTATATATAGAACGCATGGGGAGAGGTGGTTTATACATGCATTGTTTTGATTTGCTGACTTACTACATGGATTTTGTGATTTGCTTGATAAGATGGTAAACAATCACAAAACTTAAATATCTCATACTACAGACACGCACATGCTACAGACTATATTCCAACAATACGCCAAGAAATGTTATCAACTCCCACCCCGGTCTGGGTCCCCATTAATTTTTCCCGCAATGGTCCCATTCATGTACAATGCGATGTACGCATCCATACCACGTTAAACAGTCGGTGCTATACTTTGCTCAACGAGGACATTTTATGTTGAGACTTCGTGGCAGACTTAGGAGATACACTGTCACTCACCCCACCTCACCCGGTGGCATCGCCAAGAGTGGGGGAGCGGCCATGGAGGGGTACAAGGGCCCACCCCCACGCCGTACCATATAGCTGTACAAAACGTTGGTGACAACAACTTCATTCTGCATAACAGTTACGTCATTAAGATGACCTTAGGGTCATCACTTACTCTTTCACAGAGGAGTTTTCTCTATAAGAAACTACTCAAGCCTTTCACAACAAGAATAAACGTCTTAGAGATATAGTTAAGCTGTGCTATTTGTATTGGCCCACAATAGACTTAGGTATTGGCAACACTAGTATCGTGTGTATGAATTTGCAATGTTAAGTCTTCTGTGACAAGACGTCTCATTGAAGTGACTTCGAAAATAACCACGCAGTTTTGATACGTCCCCTACAAATGACTTTCTTCACTATGTGTATGCTGTGCACAGTGCAACTCAATCCATTGTCAATGTCACATTGAGACTAAGCCCATACTATTACATTCCATATTCGTTCATCAGGCTACTGAGCAGGGAACTCGTACCAGTGAGCTGCTTACTGGTATAGTACTTCCGTACGTAACATGTAGGCATATATATCTGGGACAGCGTGTTTTTGTCCCTTCTGTTACTGTTACTTGTCATTTAGCCTTTGAAGAAGATCCTGCTAGGATCGAAACGTCAGGCCAACTTACTTTTACACAGGCATATATATCATTAAAACTTCAAAATCACAAAGATGCATGCAAGTGGCAGTCTGACAGTATATGGACAAATTGGGTGGGGCTGGGGTGGGGGCAGTGAAAGAGAAGGACGCTGCTCAGCCCATAATTAGAAGGAAATTGTTCCACGTTCTTTGTGAGTTGCGTCATATAGCTACAGTAGGGGGCTGGAATACAACCTATAGTAGCTCATTTAATTGGTACAGTAGGTCTGCACCCGATACATGTACTCATAATTAACATACATGCGACTAAACTATTGGTATTCCTTCGCAATGCAATGCCGTTGAGTCGTTGTATGTACTTCGAGAATTTGATATTTCTAAGCGCATGGAATTCATCCCAGGAGCAGTCTTACCCGAGCATGATCTGACAGGCAACTTCGCTTTGATATGAATTACCCTACAACGAAGAGACTGACTACACAATGCAAAGTGAACTTGTGGAACTTTATAGAATCAACTTAATTTGCCCTGAGCCTAGCCATTTTGAAGTATGGTTTCACCACTAGTGATCATACACTGGACAGTACGTCAGTAGATCAGTATATGCATTGCATGACGGACACAAAGTTACGATCTCGCTTACAACCAGTAGTGTTTGTTTTTTTTACTTTCGTTCTAGTAATCAGCATGATGGCGAAAACCAATCATGGCGCTGCTATCTATGCTCACTGAGCCTTTTTTCGTGGTTTTTTCTTGTGGAAGATACACTACAATGTTCTCACCTCACGAGCTGCGACTTTGTTATTGTGGATCCGAGGTTGATCACACCTTCCAATGTCGGTGTAAAGCTGGCCGAAAGAAACTCCTGTGTATGTTATGCACTCCAATTCCAAAGTTAACAACTTCACCTCACGATCCAAGCAATCCAGAAACAACAATCTACGACAAATCGAAAGTAGAAATTGTCTACCCAAATTCTTCTCTAATTTTTTCTCACACACACTTGAAATTTACGATGCCGTGCCAGTCTGTGTCCTAGGAAGTTCCCGTTTTATTACCCGAACAACCACCGTGAAGTAGGATGGTTACTTTTCAGTAGCTACTACTTTGGTCTACACCCACAATTTTCTCGTGGACAGCTGCCTGCTTTCAAATGGGGGTGTTTCTACTAGTGCCATGCATTACGAATCTGGGACTGCGTGTCTCAATCCATCAACGATATTTTTTGATTATATTATCGGGTCAAAATGAACTGTGGTGTCGTATTTCCGTACGCTATTCGCCGTAGATTACGGTGACCTTTATCAAAAACGTCGTAACAGGGAGTCTGTATTGAGTATGGGCGTAGGAATGCGGAGTATGTTACTTTCATCGTAAGTTATTGTAGGTCGCAGAAAGGCCTCGATGGGGGAAATATTACGCTAATTTAGCCAATCACTGTCTGTTTTTATTAAATGAGGCATTTAACGGAAATATTGTACTCCATGGATATAGTTGATATGTACCAGATCCATGCTGGCAAGTTACACTCGAAAAGATTAACAATATATGTAAGAGTGTGTAAAATTGTTATCGTTAGGACAATTTTAGAACCAAGTCGGTGCATTATGAACCCTAAACATGTACCTTATCGTTGGGGTGGGCGCGAACTGCATGCTCTTGCGTTCCACTGTGACAACTTTTACCTAATCTTCGACAGAAAAGTGACAGAAAACGGAAATGGTATATTATATATATATTAGATACAAGATCCGTAAGTTATTCGTGTCCATCTATTTATTCTGGAATATCCTATCACAAGTAGGCCCTGTCCACAACTTACTCTCCAGTCGCCCGGGGCAAGCTGTAAGCAAGGCAGGGAAATCTGTGCTACATGGTCCCATGGACCGTAGTGATTGGGTTTCGAAAACCTTACGGGCCACAGAAAGTCATAATCTCACAGGCATCAACTGACGTTCATCCACATGTAACTTGCTTACAAAGATGGCGTCGATCGACGGAGCCTGGTCAAAATCAATTTAATCAATTTAATATGTATACTTGGTTTGTTCTCTTATCATAATTGTGAACATCACAATATGAGGTTGAAAAAGAATAAACTATAACTGCGCAGGCTAACTGCTTTTAGGTAATATCTAAATGAGGACTAATAAATCGAATCAGCATGGTGAAAATTGTCGTTCAATTCCTACTTGCCGTTTTTAAGATATGATCATTTGAAGTTCGTGCGTTTTGTAGAAAAAAAAGGTGACTTGAATCAAACGAGTGTGATGTCATAACTACAAAAGGGCGATGTGACGGTCAACTAGACGGTGCCATGATATACTGCTGAAACGTATGTAACTCTGACAGTAGAGATAATGATGAGTATATCGACTTATATATACACAGCTCGGCATCATATTGGGACGGAAGGAGTGAGTCTGAAATTTACATCTATAACTATCGGCTAACGCACATTACGCGTGCCACCGATCTCCAACACTCAGAGGCTTAGCAAAAGCCGCCACCGGACGGTTCAATATGAACCAGGGCACTAGAATATCCAGGGGCCTGCAAGAGTTATTCTGAATTTTCAAAATTAATCAAAGATTGTACTCCAGGACGTAAACTTGTACTTAACAAATATAGCTCAAATATAGAACAACTTTGCAAATATAAGCCCTCTCATCCAAGCAAACATTTTTCAGAGGGGAGGGGCTGACCCTCTCCTAGCTTATACCCCTCCCAGGACGTACATCAGCCAACCTTTGTGCCAATGCAAAAAAATCGAAGTCTGGCGAAGAGCCAGCTGTTGGCCGAAGTTCAACTATTACTGGCAAGTTATGTGTTTTTATGTCGAAACCATATTCTAATAGCGTTATATCTCGTGGAGTTCCATTTTTTTTTTTTTTTTTTTTTGGCATGCATTTGAAAACAGTCGAAATTCATTAATAAACGTTGGCACAAAACAATTAACTAAAATTATTATAAGGATGAAGTCTCGCCTACGTTGAGGGAAAACATTTAACGAAGACGTTACGAAATAAAGACTACCCCGCTGATTCATGATTAATTTAAAACATTTGTTTTTTGACAAATTATATCAATTAATACAAATTGTCAGTTCCGCGTGAGAAACGTCCACTTTCTCCGTTTTGTACGGAAAGACAAATTGCTTCGCCAAGCAATTTGTCACCCAACACAGACAGTCCCTTTCACACCTTCATAGCTAATATTTGTATTTCAAATGGATAATACAATGAATGCAATATTCTATCAACCAACTTCGTTACGCAGTCTATTCAGTCACCTGTTGTATCACATGATCTACAAATAACACGTAATTGTTGCGCACATGGGCAGTGCTACGGGAACCTATTAAGACCTTACAAACAACACTTATTCTAAACCTAATACTTTGTAATAAAAACTTAATACTTTGTAATTAAAACAATTATTTGTTTTAGAATTTAATCATTACTGTAACAATTAATGTTACTTTTATAACTAGTTAATACGCTGTAATGAAAAATAAACTGTACCTTGTTATTACTATTGCACTAATAGGCTCTCGTATAAGTCACATTTCCCAACTTGTTTACTATCGTTCTGTGGTCTGTGTCTGTCGGTGTGTAGAAAGGGTATTGTACTTCTTACTGCATGATTTATACAGTGAATTATTGTACACGAACTACAGACTGCTAAGAGTAAGACAGAGGTATAACCTGCCGAAGAACCGTTTTAGTACAGTTGCAATCTTCTACCATATTCAACACCTTTGTATCAAGTAGACTAGTTCCTAACTACCTACCTGGTTGGTTTCGCAGTAAATTTGTCACCATGAACTTGCGAAACATTCAAAGGAATGTGATCTGCTAGGCCTAGCAAGTCCTTACCTAGGCTAAACTTTTCCTAGATATATGCTTATCAATACTATAACCTAGCCTAACTTTTGTTTAAGTTTTGCGTAAGTTTTGACATACATGTGTAAACTTAGGCCACAGTAGGCCTGTCCATTGCTTCATGAACCGAACTTAAGTGAGCATAATATTTTGTATACCTAAACATATCTCCTGGCTACATCAAGGTAACAGTAATAGGATCCAACTAGCCCAAATATTATTATGCCTATAGTATATGCCTACTACAGACATGCCAAGTTACACTGTTACAGTGAATGTATTTTGATCTGTTAATAACTACAAAAAATAGGCCTAAATCAATAAACAGACATGTCATTATCAGACAGACAAGTTAAGAGAACAGATACATTATATTCACTTTATGAGGAGTTTCACCCTGTTACAGACTGACACTGATATTAAATATATTTCCTTTGCGATTGATTGTTTGTGGAAATGTGTTTAGATTCATGAATGTTGATGTCAGAAAAGACACTGCTATACATTTTGGTTTCTGTATAGCATTGTGTATGTACTGCATGACTATTTTACTAATCAAATATCTTGTCCAGTTTCAGATGACGAAGCTACACCTCACTGGTTGTCCAAGTAAATGGAGTTTCTTCATCCAGTTTAGTCTTTTATTACTCTTAAGTGGGTGCTATGCTAGTGGGGCAAACATTGATATTGACCCAAAGGGCTATGTTGTCTTTTGTCCCTGCATGGGTAAGTAAATATAAGTATTTTATGTTACTTCAATTGCAACAGTTAAAGAAGAAAAAAAAAGAATTACTCTGGTTGAGCATAGTTTAACATGTTTAAATGATAAGATTTTCCATTCAAAATTACTTTGGTCGAAAATTGTTTAACATGAATTAAATGCTAAGCATTTTCCATTCAAATAAAACAAAGTTCTAGAAACCTTAGCCAGCAACATATCACCTGATCTTTTGCCTCCAAGAAATTACTTCCAACGTAGGAACAGGTTTCATTGACTAAGATAAGTGGTTTAGTTGGAAATGTTGTGTACAGTATAACTGATGTGACTAGGACTTCTGAGGATATTACTACTAAGTAAGCTGCTGTACTCACAAATATTTATGATTTATTATCATAAAGTTAAATAAGTATGAGACAATTGCCTGCCCCATATTCCGAAGCAGACACTGACCTTTAAAAACAAACCAGCCTGTTTGGGTTCAAATTGAGGCTTCCATATGATAAAGATATAAATAGATAAAATCACTCTTTAAACTTGGTTGAAATGGCAGTTTTAAATTTTTCAGACACACCAGCATTTAAGTTTAATTTCTTTTATTACTTTGAAGTTGCTACAAAAGAAGAAAATGCACCATTTAATTAAATATAATTAATAATATATAATAAGAATTTCAAAGTTGTTTTTGAATACCTATGCATTTAATCTATGATATCAGACCATTAATGTACATTCTATTCATTTAACAGGTCGCTTCGGCAATCAAGCAGACCATTACTTAGGAGCTTTGGGATTCGCTAAGCAGTTGGACCGTACCCTCATCCTCCCTCCATGGGTGGAATACCCCTACAGAAGTGCCACATCGGTCAGTATCCTCTACTTATTTAGTAGATTTAGAAACAGACGGTCCCATCAAGGACCAACCATTAATATATTTCACATTTGTCTCATGAGTTATTTCCGATCAGCTGCATCCATTGCATAAGAACATGCCCTGAACACCTATTTGAATCTGTATACTAATCCTCAGTCATGTTACTAACTTGTGGGGTACGACTTAGAAGACGAGGTTGCAAATTGATGGTAATAAGAGACTCCTGTTAAAGTTAGATAGTTGAGGGTAATGAGTAGTAAATGATTCCATTCAATTCCAAAAATTACATTTCCAGACTCATGACATGTTAGTATTAATCACTTACAAAAGAAGTAAATATTTATCTTGTTTTTGAGCAAGCATTAAGATAATCAACTAAATACGCTGCTTTTGAGCAGCCGTCTAGGTTTGTTCAACCATTCTACAAAAACCAATGGATTTTTACTCCTAATAAGGATGCAGTTGATAAAAGAAAGACATCATGCTAGATATTTTCACCAAGTGATGATTAATTTTACAAGTATTTAAATAACTTTGGTTAACTTGTACCCAATTTATCGCCCAGACACATTTCCATATTGGTATTAATTTTCTAATCCAGACGACGGCAAATTCGACAAAATTGCGTTTTTGAATCATTTTTGCCATTTTACTCGAAATAAACTTTGACTAGAACCACACTGATATGACTGATTCGTTTGAAGAGTATCAAAAGAAAAACTGACTGGAATGGAACCAAAGAGCTTCTGTAAAGGAGACCCAAATCCAACCATCATCTTTAGATTGTATCACAAAGATCTTTGTGAAGAATGTTACAGCCAAGAAAGCTCATGTAATGTTCCATTTTGGGATAAGGAAAATCCTGTTCCGTTTTGGAGACATCATAGTTTAAAGGTATGCTGTATTGGCCCCAAATATGCTAGATATTCATATATGGTCACCTTTGGTCAAAATTCCTAAACCATAACTCTGAGGAAATTTTCCTCACTGGGACATTCAGTCATCTTGTGTGTTCCATAAAAATTGTGTCTGTGAGCTGTCACTTTGTAAATTTGTGATGTCACAGTGCCACTAGGATTTGTGATGTCACAGTGCCACTAGGATTTGTGATGTCACAGTGCCACTAGGATTTGTGATGTCACAGTGCCACTAGGATCTGAAACCTTTTACCTTTGTGTTTGTTATTCTTATTTTTTTTCAAGGAATAATGTTAACAGTGTTGACACTTAACTAATGCAGTCATGAGGTCTTGTAAAGAGCTTCAATATCTTAGATTCAACATTGGAAAAAAACCATCTCCATTTACAGGAAATGAACATTCTAAGAAATAAAAATATATATAAAAAATATATGTAAAACATATTGAAACACATGTGGCTTGATGTAAGATATCCTGTTAAGACAAATACCAAGTGATCAGCCTTGTGTCAGAATCTGTGATATCTCTCAAAATTGAATTAGATTTTTCATAGCTGTTTGGTGAAGATGTTCAACACTGGTATGTCTATCTCATTGACTAACAAGGAAGGCTGGGTTTGTGTCTCCTTTTAAAATTTGGTTTTAATCCATCTTAAATTTGACATGACATGGTTTACTTTCTAACTTTATTGCTGCTGATGTAAATAAAGTTTTCTGTTCCTTCAATTCTTTTACTTTATATTTTTGTGTTTTGATGAACATACAGGACCAGATTCCATTTAAAACTTACTTTGAGGTCGACACGATAGCAGAATACCACAGGGTCATCCCAATGGAAACATTTATGAAAGAATTGGCACCCACAATTTGGCCAGTGGGTAAAAGAATAGGTAAGAGTTTGGAGCCAACGTTTGCCCTTACAGTACAGAAGATTCACTGTCACTCGGACACAAACTGTTATCTTTATGCGAGTGTGAGAATTGGTTCTCAACTTTATCACAAAACTCGCCCATGTGTCAATGAATCCCTCACTGCCGAGGCGCCAACTAGCTCTAAACTTGTCATTCTGACATTCCATGACAGTTTCTTACATTTTTGGCCGAAGGAAATTACAACAAGAATTTCCAGCATGGTTAAAAATTATTGAATTATTAGAAATTAAGAGGTATTCAAGAGGAATGTCTCAATATGTTTTTAGAATGGTGTTAGTATAGAATGGGCACTATAGTATAAAAAGAACCTTTGGAAGTGAAAACTTTCTAGGGGCAATGATCATTTCTAAGAGAGTAGGCTTGTCTATAAATTGAATGAATGTTAAAACTGTTTTTTTCTGTAGTTGTGGATGTGCTCATCGGGTGTGTTTTCCTTAGGGATGGAGGCTTGGGCGAGTGACGGGACACATGACTGTCGACTTGAAGAGCACTGTTAACTGTACATTATAAAAACTGAAGGGAAATTGAAATCTTTACAGCATTATGATAGCCTTCATTTATTATGTGACATCTATTCTGCCTTTGATGCTATCTGCTTGAGAATTACTATTTAAAAGATGTTTCTTTTGTATTTTCGACAGGTTTCTGCTATCGGAAAGATGCCACCTCGAACGAATGCAGCATGAAGAATGGCAATCCATTCGGCCCTTTCTGGGATAAATTTAATATCAACTTTGACGGATCCCAAGAATATTCTCCTCTTTCCTTCAGTAGTCACTCGGGATCGCTGAAAGCTCAATGGCATAATACGTAACTACCATTGTTTCATTGCCTCAAATTCTGTTAAATGAAATTGCATTACAGAATTGAAATGCACAGATCATGAGTATTTGCTGCTGCTAATTATTACCAGACTTGACTCACCTTTCTCTGTAGTTTGTAGACTTCCTGCTTATAAGCAACAAGTGCTACATAGTATTAGTTGCTTCGGATTATGCCCTTTCTTTGCGATTTGTCCCTCTGTCATTTGAAGAATTCCTGCTTCAGAGTACCCAGTGTTAGCATTACTAGTGATGATTATGCCCTCAATTCATTCTCTCTCTTGTACATTTCCTGCATCTGAGTACCAGTGCTAGTATTCGTTGGTTCGGATGATGCCCTTTCTTAACTCTTGTCTTTATGTAGTCTATACATTTCCTGCTTCTGAGTACCAGTGCTAGTATTCGTTACTTTAGATTATGCCCTTTCTTTGCAATTTTCCCTTTGTCATTTGAAGAATTACTGCCTCAAAGTGCCCAGTGCTAACATTACTAGTGTAGATTATGCCCTCAATTCATTCTCTCTCTTTTTCTCTCTCTGTGTTTTGTAGATTTCCTGCTTCAGAGTTCCCAGTGTTAGCGTTCGCCGGTGCCCCTGCGTCGTTTCCTGTGGAGAGACAAAACTTAGATCTTCAGAGATACTTTAAATGGTCCAAAGACATAGAAGACCAAGCCAACTTATTTATCAAAGAAGAGCTTTCCGAGGGCCCATTCGTTGGAATCCATCTCAGACATGGTCTGGATTGGGTATGTTAAAGGTTTCTTCTTCTTCTCATTAAAGGAACGTCTTCGGGCAAATTTTTAATATTGATAATATCCAACAAACATGCTAGTAGTATTTCTATGTTACAAATATTGAACTTCATGTTCTGCTCAGTGTCTGAAATAATCCTCCATTAAGGCTTAATCATTGATAGTATCAGCTGCATACCTTGTTGAACACTGTGTTAAAGCCATTGTTTTATAAATTGCTATTAGTCAGCCAAAAAAATGGTTTGCTAAACGATGGATATGATTCAACACCATTTTTTTCTTGGCAAAATTGGTAAGGATTTTGAGCGTGTAATTTTGAGGCCATGAAAGTTCTTTTTATCAAGTTTTTGTATTACTATTGAGGAGCTGACCTTTTAGTATCTGTGCAAGACTAGGTGCTCCAGCCACTTTGATCAATGAGCCTGTGATGTTGAAAGAGTCATCTCCAAAACTACAAGTGATTAAAAGATACAGCCTGGACTGATAGCAATGTGATATGATAACTGGTTACTTTCTTGCAGCAAAGAGGATTTCGTGTCCATGCAATTTTCTTGCATTCAGTCAGTTTGGACGAACCTAAAATAATTAGAAATTTAAAACTATTAATGGCCTCTTAATATCATGTATATCTAATTGATGAAACTTGCATGAAAGAACTTGACAAAAAAGATGACAAATTTTTCTCCTTTCATTGAACTGTACGTCAATTGATAACAATGATATCAAATACTAAAACATCTCGACTGGATTTGAGGCTGTGAGTGACACCCTTATTCTTGCAATTAATTATCTCGAAATGTGTAATTAATTAATAATAATTAATGGGTAATTTATGGTGACATTTTAAGTGAAGATTGGTCATTTTGATTCCTTACCATCACCTCAATAAGTTGTTCTAATGATGATGTTTTTTTCCTTTCTTTCCCCCTCCTTTCAGGACAATGTTTGCACTCATGTTGACAGCTCTCGCCATCTCTTCGCCTCCCCCCAATGCCTGGGTTATTTTAACGAGCACGGTACGGTTACCAAAGAACTCTGCGCTCCGCCTAAGGACGTCATGAAGAAACAACTCAAGAAAATTGTGAAGAAAATTAAAGCAAAAGCTGTGTTCGTGGCCACAGATTCGGATGCCATGATCAACGAGCTACAGAAGGCTGTAAAAGTGAGCGACTTTTTCTTTTTTTCTATCTTTTGGTATAAAATAACAATATAATATCAGTGTACTGGGGAACATAACACTTTAACTATTTTATGAGATACGTCTAGGAAACAAAATGCTACTTTGTGAAATATACTTGGACTCGTCCTATAGGGAATGAAGACTCAGAAATAGGAAAAAGAGAAAGAATGTGATAATAGGGAGACCACAATGTTAACAATGGAAGAGGGTAGTATCACCACCCTGCTAAAATTGACCCTGTTACCCTCATCCTTCTCCACCCCCCATTCCATACCCTGTTCCCAACCTATTTAATGTTACAATTAATGAATATGACAAAAGCATTGTTTCATCAACCTTTATGTCATTGTTTAAAGCATGTGGACACAGCAGCATAACAATTGAATTTCATTGTTTCCAGGTGAAAGTTGTACAGAGGACCCCGTCAGAGCCTCACGTGGACCTAGCGATCTTAGGAAAGTCCGATCATTACATAGCCAACTGCGTGTCTTCATTCTCGTCCTTCGCAAAGAGGGAGAGGGACGTCTACGGTAAACCTACGTCTTTCTGGGCATTCACACCAAAAGAAACCAAGCAGGAACTTTGATGATTGTTCATCAGATGCGGTCTACTCCTGTAGAGTTCGACATATCTTCTCTGTATGTATGGTCTTGCAGTGTGGGCAGACTGTTGGCCTGGTCAGAGATAGTGCAAGATATTCAGAGAGAGAGAGAGGGAAAGACTGGAACTGGTGACGGAACTGTAATGGTTTGTCTAGAAAGTAATTCACAGATGACAGTTGAAAGTAAATCCAAAGGGATTAAGGAAAAGCAAATCCAACCATTGTCATTAATCTGTGTATGACAGAGATAATCTTGATGAGCAATTCCCCCCCAAAACAGATATGAATGAAAATTACATTTCAGTTTAGAAGGTGAAGATATTATTTAGGGTTCCCTTGATGTATTAGGGAGAAGACTTGAGTAAGTCTGATATGTAAACCACAGAGCTAGCCTCGTGTAGTATGAGACATGTGATGTTTTCATTAGGTTGTTCACCTTGCTATCTTTCATTCAATCAAAGTTGATATTTATAACTATTTTGGGAAAATGATGAAATGATAATCAAAATGTCAATAATGGCATTTTTTGTAGAATTTCTGCTGACTTTTACCCAAAAAAATGCAAAGCAAAGAGATTTTGCCTTCTGATTTCGAAAATTGCAGCCCATTGATATTAGTTTAAATCTATAGAATCCCCCCCAAATAATCAAATGAGTTTATTTAGCTGTTTAAAGGGAGGCGCTCTCCATGAACATCACCTATCTCATCAGGCAAAGAGGGAGGCAGACGATGGTTGGGTTTGCAGCTCTTTCAGAGCAGGTGGTGATTTGCTCTAGTTCATGAAAGGTTTCGCTATTCATTATTTTTTTTTGCTGTTGTTTTTGTGAGGCTGATACAGAGATCAAGGTATAGGAAAAACAGGGATTAAAAAAGGAACAAGTATTTCAAAATATTCAAGATATGTTTTTAAAACATGCAGTTAGAATTGATATTTCATATGTCATAATCAGTACTACGGAAGTGTGTTGGTGGATGAATGAGTCGCAAAAAGCCTTCAAGGAAAGTGAAAAAGTAAAAAGTTAATCTTTAAGAATAAATTATGATCAAAAAGGAACACCAAAAAAAAAGGGCATTGGAAATGTTTTTTTCTTTAAATTAAAATTTACAGTTCATTACTTAGGAAAGGAATATTTTCTTAATATCTGGGTACATCTATAGAGATATTTAACTTGAAAAGTAAATATACTTTCGGAGGGAATGTATTAGAGGATTTCATTATTTACCTTCTGCTGTGTTTTTTGAAGTTAAATGATTTTTGCTAGTTTCTGCTTGAAAAGGAAAAGAACAAAACAGAGTGAATCATGAAAAAAAAAAATATGACTCAAAAATTGTTAATGAATTTTAAAAGCGCAATGAGCTATTGGATGGAATCGCAGGATTCGAGCTAGTGATCTAAATATTAGTTTGCTCTAACAAATTATCTATCTGGCCTTTTGTCACAAGAGAAACTTGACATTTTTGTAGTTATAAGTCAAATTTTGAACAGAAAACTAAACGGGACATGAGTTTTAAAAGAGCTCAGGAATCAGTTTCTTAGAATGAATTGAAACTAGTTTTAAACCAACAAATTCTTTCTTAAATTGTTAGGACTAAATGGCTTTGTGGGTTTTGCATCTCTTATAATTCCATACACCAGTATATTTGTGAACTGTGAATTAACTTCTTCTCTCCATATGTAAATTGAATAGGGATTTTTATAACTTATACCTTATTGTTAACCTTTATTACCTAAATATCTTTCTCTTTTAATAAAAGAAGTTTAGCTAAATTAGGAGGGGGTGGGAAGGGGGAGGGTTTTTTCTTTAAAGTAATACTACATATGCCTAGGATGGGGACTTGAACTGGTGACCTCAGGTCAACATGGTATGTGCTTTTCTAATCCAGTCCACAAGTTTTGGCCTGTCCTTAGTACTTCAATTCCTTGCCATGGATCTCAAATTCTGGAATTTTAAAAATTTTCTACCATTTTCTTTATTTTAAGGTTGAGTCTAGTCATTACCAGTGATTTTCCTGGATCCACTGATTGAGGAGGGGGAGGGGGGGGGATGATTACGGAAGTTTTTCCAAGTCGTAACTCGTCACGAAATGGAGTATTGCACAGATATCTCCTTAGTGTTCGTTTCAATAAAAAATATATATATATATATTCTGACATTAAGTTGTCTTCCATAGTCAGTATAGATATCTTTTTTTGTACTTTTTTAAATTTTTTGATAAAAAGTAAATTTGATAAAGAGTAATTTAAAGAGTACTATCTTGGTAGTTTTCCCTAGATTCAGAAATAACATTATATTTCCATTTCTACACACAAGATCTTTCAAGAATTCTAGTACAATGTCTTCTGATGGTCTAGACAAAAAAGAAGCCAATTTTGTGAACGGGCAGATATTTTTTTTTCGTAGGAACATGTTTGAAAGAAAACAGTTGAGCTGTAAAAATCGTTTGCCACAGATTTTTTTCATGTACTGCATCATTTCATTTATTTTGAAAGTTTAAAAAGTTTAAAAAATTTAATGTTTATTGCTTTTCTTTCTTTCTTTCTTTTTTGCTCAATTTTTGAAGCAAAGATAATTTGTGCAAAAGTAAAGTGTCTTGCAATTATTGCTATGCTGCTGCTCACACACACATGGTACCTTTCTCACTTTTTTTGTTTTGTTTTGTAAAAATTGTTTCTTGAAATAGCTGAAGGCATTCCCCAAAAAATATTGCTGTTTCTATGGTATTCATTTTGTTATACAGTTGTTGGAGAAGGCAGCTGTTTTGAAACCCTGTTTGCTTTCTCTTCGCAACTCTTTCTGAGACTTAACTTTTAGTCGTAGCAAAACATAGAGACATCTGAGATGCACAAAGCTTTTCCACAATTTTAGTAAAAGTAAAATAAGTAAAAGACATTACAGAGATAGAACACTCTCATAAATGTAAATTATATTGATTTAAATATAGGTGACAAATGTATATTTGCTTATTGATATGGTCTTTCATACAGAGCTGAGTTAAAAATGTTACATGACCAAGTACTACAAATGCCTTTGGGGTAACTTATCTTTCTTTTTTTTTGGGGGGGGGGGGGAGAATATTTGGAGGGAGGGAGTGAAGGTGGAGTACATTCTGTATAATCTAATGCATTTCAGAGGCATCAGACTTTTGGTTTCCAATTTCTTTTTAAGCACAAGGCATTCAATTTTTTCAAAGGGTATTTTTGAATGCATATCCTACCCTCTTGTGCCGCGGTGAAGCACTTGTCGTTGCAGTAACCTCACAAGATCAGATCACAATAAGTTTAATAGCAAAGAAATGTTTCTTATCTCTATTTTTTTCACTTTCATAGATTTCATATTCTGTCTGTCAAAAAAAAACAGTTCTAAAGGAAAGATAAGTTAAATAAGCTAGAGTTAAAATAATAGAAAGAGTATTTCTGTAAAATGAATTTAACATGAATTTATAAAGTTCTCCAATCTATGCATAGTCTTTTGTTAGTCTTTTGTTGGTGCTGGTTAATTGAAAATTTGAGTAACGAATACAGCAGAGAAATGTACTCTGAGAAATCTCATTGTTTGTATCGGTCTTATGAAAATTGCTGAATTTCAGCTGTTAAGATAAAAGCTTACTTGCCAACGGAATATCCCCAAATATACCAGCCGAAACAAAGGCAAAACAAGTTCACTGTTTTAAATTAAATTTGTTAAAAAGTTGGAGGATTTGATATTTTGACTCTAGCCGAATCTTCTTCAGATTAAAGCTGGCTGTTGTTAGCAGTAAACTGAAGATGTTGCCAGAGTCAAGACATCAGGCCCTCTGACTTTCATAAATTTACAATTGGGACAATTCTTTCCATACTGTACTGTCATGTCCCTCTTCAGAACACTCGTAGTGTCAGTATGAGCAGTATGAATGTCATGTTTCTATCAGAAATAAAAGGTTCGGAACTGTTTGTACTGTCAATACGAGTGCTTTGAAGCATGATATGAGATGACAGTTTAGAGAGACATTAACATTAGGAAATTGTCCCAACTGACTGGTTTTCACACTGTTACAGTAAACTTTGAACTTAAATATCAATATCAAGGAACAAGTTTGGGTTTCTTTGCTTAGCTTTTTTTAGCTTGCTAAAAGCTTGGGGAGAGGGGGATGATACAGGTTAACTTAACACAATTAAAATCATTTTTGACAAACAATTTTTGTTTTTGATGCACTGGGATCAAGTTTGTTTCCTTTCACTAGTCTTGCTTTCAAATTTCTCAACATTTATTTTTTCCGATTTTGTAAAAGTTGTTTTATATATCTTTTTCTTGGTTTGGGCATGGTTGTTTCGTCTGATAAATCAGATGCTTGCATGTGTTTCTATGTTTTGTATTTGCATTTCAAGTTTTATATCAGAGAAGTTTTGTTTGCTGTAAATGTTGGGGATTGTGGAAAATCATTTCAGAAATGCTGCTCCTTCCTTTGCTTAATTTACACTGTCATATTTGTGAAAAACTTTTCTACCATTGTTTTTTTTTTTTTT
>KN893488.1:0-12530 GCA_000934455.1 Apostichopus parvimensis | reverse complement strand
AGATTTTCCGTTGACTACGTGTGGTGTTCGACTACTATGCTCGCGACAGGAAAGTTTTTAAACAAAGCTACGCAAAGTATTGTTATTATTTTTTTTTTTGCAAACCGATGGTTAGGCTACATTTCCCATTGACTTAGTGTGGTTGTTAGGCTAACATGTTGTCGAAGATTGCAGTTTTTCTTGGATAGTTTTATTTTTTATTTGTGACACAACTTACGCGATCAAACAGATGGCTAGGTAAGAGTTCATGTTGACTTAGTGTGAAGTTAGGCTACTATGTGGTCGGAGATTTGTGGGGATTTTAGGTTATTGTCGCTGGTACTGGAATTGCTTAGTGGAGGCCGTAACTTGCCAGTGGCTGTGCGGCGGGAAGTTCCCGGTGATTGTGCGCGACCCTCCCGCACTGCTTCAAATTTGATGCGGGATTGTGGAAACTGTTTGTGCCATTCCCGCTGCTACTGCAAACCGTAGCTAAAGCAGAAGCATGTCAGAATTAAATTTACACAGACACCTGATATTTCGAGGGCGATTTTCTTATATTTCTTTTTCGCCTTGCAATTGTGCTTTCGGAGGGCTTTTTTAGCAAGTGCTAGGGCGAATCGCCCGTCGCCACCGCTTATTTCTGACCCTGCTGCAATGTAATGTAAGGTAGGCTATACAGATATTATATTTAGTACACTGGTAGTGCGAACCATCGTAGTGTAGGCAATGCATCAGTGCACGTTACGTTATATGATTTAGCTTTACAGCAATCAAGCTAAATCTGCGTAACTAGAAAAAATAGCTCGGTAAAGTTAACGATCGCTAATTTAACATTTCTGACGATAAATTGGAAACAATTTACAGTTATATTTTCTTCACTTCAAGTTGAAGTTCTGAACACCATGCCTTTTGAAAAAAAAATTTCTATTCACACTGTATAAATTTCAGGAGAAAATGAAACCCTCTTTTTTATCTCTCTCTAAACGCCAGTGCGTCAAATCGGCAAGCCATTGCGTCAAAATCGCGTCATAGCGGCTTAGCGGAAACACTGGTCCTCATGGAATCTTGCTACATTACCGAAAAATTCTCAATCTTCTATGTGTGACTAAGGTGTTTGGTTGGTTTTATTGTAGAGCTCATCGTTTGATAACCAATTGTTATACATATATATATACAAAATATCACGAAGCGCGCAAACAATCTTGGGGATGAAAGTTGCTACATGCCTGTACCCAAGCAAATGTCCCCCCCCCAATATTTGAAACAATTCGCCGCCCCTGCCTGTGCCTTTCAATAATTGGGTCCCGAGGTCGAGTCACTCCAAGATTGATGTATGTTGTCCAGTCACAGAGTTGTTGACAATTGACTATATTCATTATCATGGGTGTTAAATATAAATCTAAGAAACATACATTCGGTCAGCTTGCGGCTTTGATAAGCCAATGATGGCTTCTTCGCGAGTTCCTGCTTGCAGGAGGATCTAAAATATATAGAATACATACTCCATTGTATCCTTGTATATAGCTTGTATATAGCTTGTATAACGCTCAAAAAATCTCCTGTATTTTCTCTTGTCGTCTTCCCTGTGAACCTGACAATATCGTTATACAACAAACTTTTTTTATTGGTTTAGAAATGAATTTTCAACACAACATGTTTATGTATGCTTCTAAAACACATTACATACTGTGTAAGCTCAACCCATCGCCTTTGATAAATAGTAATATCAGATTTTAAATCATGTCTTCGCTATGTTTGCAAATCGAGGGAATGCTCCGTGAAGTTCGTGAACATCTCCGTACAAAGTCAATGGGATTTTACTGTGCGATTTCCCTTGAAAGGTTAACATACCATAGTTGGCTACAACAGTAGGGGAAAATGCAACCTAAAGTACTCCTAGTCCTAGGCCTCAAGCTCCATTTCCAAGAAATGTTTGACTGCCAATAGCATGTGTCTGCATGACTCCTTCAAAATGAACAAAATAAACCTTCAAAATAACTGCTGATTATTATTGATATTACTAAAAGCTTACTTTCGTCAGAAAATTGAAGTTGAAGTAAGCGGCAGTGGTTTAATCTGCATTGTGTCCAAGCATAGGCTAACGCAACTCAAGACTTTTATCTAAACTTTTGGCACTAGCCTATACTAGACCTATTAACAATAGTTCTAATGTAGGCTAGTTGATTAGAATACTATAAAGTACTAATTAACCTACTATTGATGAATGCATACTTGAAATGACGTTTCAGTGAATAAAACATTGTGGAGTGAAAGGACGGCAGAGATCGAGTCAGTAGTGTTTACATGGCAAGTTCTTTGGGCCTACTAAAATCAACGTATCAACAAACCAACGAAAGGTAATTAAATTTCAAACACAGTACGCGAAATGTACCTACCGGGACTGTTTGTGTTCAGTCAGAATGACGACGGCGATTGACTGATGTATAATTCGAAAAGTGAATGACAAGGAAAGCACGTTATAGTGCGAATAATAGTACGGAATTTCATAATGGACCTACCTCACCCAAATTGACAAAACTGGACAGAAAGATTTACGTCGCTGTGAACAACCCCTCTTGTGAGGCAATAAATAACGCAACATAGATAGGCGAGATTACGGGGGAGGTGGTTGGGCGGGAATTCCACCCCACATTTTTTTCCAGACCTTGAGGTGGCTCTTTTATTAGATTCAGTTTTATGCTGATAACATAATTACATTTTGAAATACACAACTATAGTAGTATGGAATAGTATATAGATTTTGCACCATTTTTCATATAGGGGCCTTAAAAATCCAAACATTTCCCCTCCCTTTGACGTACCCTCCGCCAGGTGTTTAGACACTAAATTCAAATACATATACTGGAAAATAACCTTAAATATTGCACCATATTACTCTAAAAATTCTCGAGCCCCCTAATATAGATCCTTCCCCGTGTTCCCCCAACTTTCAGACACTAATTTCAAATATTGCATCATTTTACTTCTATAGAGGGGCTGGAGCAAGGGCGTAGGAACCGGGGGGCTGGAGGGGCGCCAGTCCCCGGTGGGGCGGAAGTATCATTCCGCCCCCCCCCCGCTCCGCAAGTCAGAAAACCCCTTTTTCATTTCCAAATGAGAAAAAAATCTCATTTGGAGCACCAAATTGCATCTAAGGCCAGGTGAAAATGCAAAATTATTTACAAAATGGAGTGGCCGGGTGTTGAAGTGTGCTATATTGCACCAAATTGCATCTGAGGCCACCTGGAAATGCAAAAAAAAATCCAAAGGGGAGGGGGACACCCCCTCCCCTTAGACCCCTCCCCCAGGCCGGCCATCAGTCTTCAGCCCCCCCCCCCACTCAAAAGTACCTTCCTACGCCACTGGGCTGGAGTGAACCCTTAGCCTAGCTACCGCTCCCCATGCATGTTTGCAACCTCCACGAACTCCCCCCACCCCGCCATTTCAGACAACATCCCGCCCACGGCAACATATGCAGCGATTGACAAAGCATGCCATGAAGAACATCGAAAGCTGGGAGGGGGTGGACAAAAGGGTCGACTAATATGACGAATAACAATTTTAAGAAGTGACCGTGGCGAATTGCCCGGCAATGATTTGCAGTGTCACACTGGCAATATAGTACGTACATATTTAACGAATGATAAGGAATGGAATAAGACGAATGATGGGAGTTTACAGATCTGCTATTGTCAAAGGAAGACATGATGAATGACAGGTACCTATAATATGAATGACACTGGGAATGAATGAATAACAGACTTATGGCATAACGTCGAATGACAAGCCTTGGATATTTGACAGTGGCAGATCCAGGGGGTGCTCGACCCCCACTCCCTCTCTACCCCCACTCCCTCCCCTTCCCCTCCCTTGGCTGGCACCTCGAAAAAGCGGGGGGATCGACACGTGTTTACAAATGCTCTTATTCTAATCTTAAATAAATTATACAGGCGCGTAGGCTGAGGTGTGGGTAGGAACTGGGTTGCCGTGCGGATGCATCAACCCATGCACTCGAATCCGAGTTAAGCAAAAACTCATTCGTGCGGCGACATCTATTACTTTTCTGTCAGAAATAGCCTACTGCAGTGCAAAAGACACTTCCATATTTGTTCAGCTGACCAGATCAGACCGAAAACGGCGTTTTTTTTTTTGTACTCCTAAACCTTATCAGCAGATCCCCACTTCCTTGACTTATTTATTCATTTTATTTTTGTCTTATTTACATGTTTCATAGATAAACGTTAGCCGATTGGGTGAATATTAGACACTCCATACGTCATATTATTTCAAATGACCCCTAGTCATTCGGTATATCGGCCTTGTAAATCGTTTTATTATTTCTTGTCAATTGTTTTGTTATTTCTTGACATTCGTAATATCTGCACTGTCATTCTTCATGTCATTCATAATCATTTAATTGTCCTGCATTTCGTCACATCATTCTGTGTCATTCGCCGTATAACTCATTGTATTCTCTTTGTCGTCAACTGTGGAATTAATTCATCGTGTCATCCAATAAGTTAACCCAGACTTCGATCTGAAACAAATAAAAATCTGCTATAAATCTATTCTAAAATATATTCTAAAACAGCGAGAAAACAGTATTGGTATATGTGCATTGGTCAGTACCAGTGGTGTGATTTAGCTCTCTGACAAGAGCGCACAAACCAAGTCACATCGGCCGCGGTGATCAGCGTGTCTGAACGCCTGGCAATATAATAATCGTGCAAAGAAGTATAACTAGTACCATTATCACTTTGATGTATAGGAATGAATTATTTTGAGACTTCCATGCTCCTACGCAAACCACATACCGTTATAGCCTATTGGTGTGAGAATTGGAAACTAATATGGTTGCTTTTCACTTTTGAGAAAGTTTTGAAATCAACGAATGCCACCCATCTTCAAATTGGGATGAAATGGTAAAGGTTGCATCTACAGAAAAGGGGTCAGAATTTCAAGTTGACCATGCATCCCATATACCTCCATGTAGGCCTATATATTGTATAATAGGGGGGAAGTTAGCTTGGGAAGGAGTAGGGAGAATATTTATCCCCAATGATAATTTGCTTAAAGCCAATTTGAAAAGAAGAAGTGGATGGCTATTCCTTTTTCTAACATTTCAAATAATTCTAGGAGAGGGTCCTATTAAGCCACGGGTTATCTGTCTATCCTCCTCTTTGCCTTCCCAACCCACCCTTCCCCAACCCACCCTTCCCCATATACACACACACATATGCTTTGGTGTAATTCGTATAGGTACATGAAAATTGATCCAACTGACGTGATTTTATCATATATCCAATAGCCTACCAAAGCAATACAGTTCATAGCTTGAAAGTCACTGTGTTCACTGGTAGCTATGCACCAACCAGTCAGTGATCGAATGTGACCAAACTCTGACGTGGAATGGCTAAACAAGGGGGGGGGGGGGGGGGGAGCTTACATGCTGATGATTTCCAACATGTATCTGAACCACCGGTGACGCAAACGGTTTGGATAAACTAGAGTTACTTTATAAACTATATTATAACTCTAGGATAAGATGAGACGACTTGCGTTCCCAACAACTGGGATATTTTGCAACTACATAGCAGACTTTTCCCGACAAACGGCATGATTTCCCTTGAAAAACCTCCATATATTCCAGGCAACAGTCGCTTTTACTATGCGGAAAACTAGTTCAGGCCGTAGCTTCCTAACCCGGGCCTAACCCTCGATCACCCCACAATGGCCCGCTCCTGCAAAAGTGTAAACCATAATATCTGTAAAACGTAAGACCGTTGAAACTGCTTGTGGACATAAGACCTGTATAAGGTGTGTCAAACTAAGAATTTAACGATATGATATACTAAGACGCAGGGACGTAGCCAGGGGGGAGCAGGGGGAGCGACCGCTCCCCCCCCCCTTTCAGTGTCGATTTTTTTTTTTTTTAACTGTCGTTTTTTTAGCATGGTATTTTGTCAGTGCTCTTTTGATCTTGAATACTCGTCAGCTCCGTTAACTCGATTATAATCGTAGTAACATTCACGCCTACTGTTTCAACTACTTACTTAGTTTGGCAGATGCCTACAGTTGGCCACTGAGTAATAAAATACATATTGCCTAGCTAACCGCACTCTATGGTATGTCACGAACCGTATGCACAACAACGTCGACAACGTTCGTTCTCATCCTTTCTATGATTCGTCCTAAGTTGTTGCACGAACAGCATGTTATGAATCTAAGCTAGCAATCGTACGTGATACGCACTTCCTATAAATAATTATTACACTGCGATAACGATATTTGTTTTCAGACCACTGCATATCTGGCTATATTACAAAATATTAAAGTTTATATTGTCCATCAGTTAAGATCGTCAAATATATTAAAGTCCAGACAATGGACAATAAACAAGAATAATCCTACTGGAAAAATTGTAAAAGAGCACTATGTTTGTCTTTCTGATATATTACGTAAAAGAACATGTAAAAGAATTCAAACAGGAAACAAAATCTGCTGATAATATGATATCATATGATCAGGGGCGTAGCCAGTATGTAGCACTGTAGTCCCGGGCCTACACTTTTTTTGGCCAAGTTTACTTTTTTTAAAAACACCCATTATTCAAATCCATAAGCTTGCTGGACGAGTTTAAGAGTCTAGACAGGAAAAACTATTGAAATGTACGTAGCAAGAATATGGCTAAATTAGGTAACCTAAGTTCTTCTGTCATCTAGGCTGTCATTTCTATCACGTGCCGTTTCAGTCAACACTCTACCCGCCGAAAAAAGACAAGATTCCGATCTTGTCAGTTTTTTAACATCTAGTTAAGAACCCGTTTATGCAATAATATTTCAGTTAAGAAAACAGTAGAGAAATTTGCATCAGATGGCAATCGTCGGATAGCTCTCGCCTTCTCTTATTAGGCTAACTTAAACATTTACTATAGCTACAGTTGTATCAAAGACAATTACTGGCTATAGCTGTATCAAAGACATTTCTGGCCTATCTTGTATCTACAAGTATCAGAAGTTGAAAAGTAAGACTACTCTGTACATGTACCTTGCTAATTTTAAATACATTATGTAGTATTGAATTACATACTATTTTAACTCGTTTGTTTTTTGGGTTTAAAAGTGATATTGAATGAGGTGTCTCAAGTTAGCAAGAGGCCATGGAACCAGAATGAACACTCGGGAAGGGCCGTTTCCGGCCATCTGGGGGGTTTGTAAAACCCACAATTTTCGTGTACGCTCCGCACCAACCGATGGTGGCGCTCCGCTCATATAGTCGTGCCAACAATTTTGAAAATCCATATCAATCGTAAAAGTGCTCCCCCCCCCCCCCCCATTTTCAAATTCCTGGCTACGTCGCTGCTAAGACGTTTAAAACTATAAGACATTGTAAAACTAAGAATTGTTAACGTTATTTCAACCTGTAACACTATATCTTCTGCTCAGTATGACCGATGACCATTGGCGTCCACTGTGAATTTTTGACCCCATTCGCAAGCACACATAAAAAGTGCTGTGTTTTCGTATAGTATATCATGTCTTTGGGCTTGCCATCAATTTTCATATAATTTAGTATTACCAAATAGATCAAAACCCTTCGTTAGTCTCTCACCAGGAGACTATATAATCGGAATATATGCCACTGAGAAAATTGCATATGGCAAGGTCTACAATATTTGAAATATACCAAGGTCGTCATCATGATCATGCAGATGGACATTTCATTGCAGACACGTCACTGTTTCTTTAGAATTGTCTTTGTCTTTGTCATTTTTAAAGAACCTTTCGTAGCCAAAACAATAAATGTCAAGTGCAAACAGGGGGCTCCCTGCGTAAAACACTTGACTATATATAGTTTACCCGTATATTTGACCGCCTGTACTGCCCAGCCGGATAAAACATACAACACTCCAGCCCCCCACCCCGGGATATATTCCTCCATTAGTGTTGTAAAATCACGATATTCTGTCCCATCGGACTAAATACCATGCATAATACGTTAATCATAGCCACAATGAATTAATATCCGTTCTGAATTGCAGACCCCCAGATTCTCCATCTTTATAATCAACATGCACAAACAGAAGTAGAATCGTCTTTCTTTACAATCACATACCTTTAGTGTGTTGCATTGCCAAATGTTTCTGTTCGTCTCAGATAACACAAACGTTTTCATTTCCGTAAGAAAGTAGCGATCAATCAATAGTCCACTTGAACAATTAAACAAATTGTTCGTATTTATTAAACTTACGATATACGTCGGTATATAAACTACTTGAAATGTTACCATCCTTTACAGTTATTCTAAACACCAGTCCTTTCGTCAAAGCTTCATATTATAGTTAGTAATGTCCTTAAAGGATGACTCTATGTACAAACCAAAGTTTGGTTTTAAACACCGCTGATATATCAGCCAAGGTTGTATTTCTATAACACTTTTAATGTTTGAGAAATAATCATTTATACATGCAGCTGTGGTTTATCAATTAAAGTGACTGTAAATATAGTCTAAATACACAAATCATTTGGTCAGCCTATCGTTCATCAGTTTCAACTCAAAACTCAGTGAGAAAACATAAGACTTTGACGGCCTCATATGACATGTTTACAAGATAGTAAAATTAGTCAGGTAAAACGGTGTTGAATGTCATCCAATAGTTCTTTGTTGTTTATAGGAAATTAGAGAAACAATGCAATCATTGGAATTGACAAACAAATTATACATGACCCGTCGTACAGGCAGCGAGAAGCTTGAACAAGGAGCTCCGTAATTCCATCGAATAGTTCTCAACTATGAAGGGGGTGGGGTGGGGTGGGGTATAGGTTAATTATTTCATGTTTAACCGGGGTTGCCTGAGACTGCGCCAATACACCTGTCGATGACGAACGGAAAACCTACAAAAGATATTAATGGCGTGGACTTTTTAGAGTGAGACTGGCATCGTTAGGAAGGGCAAACAACCTTGTAGTTATGACGTTTACAAACTGCATAGGGTAAACAAGGTGATTGTAAAGGAGCTTTGTATACCGCATTGTGGTCACCTCACCCAGTGCCGTAGTATAAAGGTCGTTCCACCGAACCTGAACAGCTCTTTCACTCTGACCATACATTGTTAATATTCAATCGGCAGTAGCCCGTACAAATTGTGACGTGGTGCTGGAGTAAGCTCTTCTTTCTTAATAATCGTTAGTGTTGGCCTCAAATGTTATACTAAAACTACTAGCATTGTTCAAAGTCCTTTTAAGTCTCTTGTCTGAACACATCACTGTACATTCTTTGAACAATGTTGGTTGAAATAAAGTTGAATTGAATTGAATTTTACTAAGGTGAAATTGAATTCTACTTAAGTGAACTAGAATTTCACTTAAGTGAAATGGCACCTTAAATAAGTAAAATACTACTTCACTTAAGTAGAACGCATTTCACTTAAGTAAAATTAGATGGTTCATGTTAAAACGGCTTTAATGGCAAGCCGTTTCATATTTACCTACTTAAGTGAAACAGAATTTCACTTAGTAGAATACAAATGTTCTATTTTACCTAAGTGGAATGCAATTTCACTTAATTAGAATCGCAATCCACTTAAGTAGAATATAATTTAGCATAAGTATAATTCAATTTCACTTAAGTGAAATAGTATTATGCTTAAGTCGAATTCAATTATATTTCACTTCATTAACTTAATAGGTCACATATTTTACTTCACTAAAAAGCCATTTCACTTTAGCAGATTTTAGTTACGCTTAAGCGAAATTATATTCTACTTAAGTGGAATACAACTTACGTAAGTCGAATTCTATTTTACTTAAGTTGAATTGTATTCGACTTCAGTAGAATATATTACACTTAAGTAGAATTGTGAGTTATATGATTAAACGGCTTGCCCTATGGTTGATCATCATCTCGGAATTTCTAGAACTTGGGCAATGTTAATGAGTGACCTTTAAGATGAGCTTTAAGGTTCACTCAACACTATTATGATCTAATTACAGCTAAGTTTGTTGAATCAGAGGTAGAAATGAGAATGCAACAAAATTGGTGTCTTCCTACTGATGTCAGATGCAGAACCGAAAAGTATAGCAGGTTACAAAGATGGGTTAAGGGACAACATGCAATGAGTTCCCCGTGCTCCCCTTCTGGGCCAGATTCCCTCCATTCCCAGTTGAATCATTGACCGTGAGTCCGTGACTCACTAAATTAGTCTACAGCCCCTAAGTCAACGATTGCACAACAAGCAATATTTGTGAAGTTTGATTGCCAGTCACATTTCTCCCAATACGGTCGTTCTGCACGATAGGTAATGTCACCTGTTTCTTGACCAGAGGGATAAGAAAGGGATCCCTCGTGTGACAGTTGTTATCGTTAATATTTCAGGAATAATAATGTACTACGTACAACAGCATCCCGTCCGCTTAGACCTAATATCATAGTATATAATCATAGCATATAGCTATGACGTATATGTGCATGATGTAACCGGGAAGGAGGGATGTTGGGGTTAGTCTTCAGAGCCAGAACCAGAAATAATGAGACATAAACCCGACATGATCAGCATTGACCTATATGATCTAGTCCGATCTACAAATAGCTTAGTAAAATCGCCATTCGTTTATAGGAGATATCAGGGTTTTAAGTTTCTTTTTTGCAAGACTGGTGGATTGTACAAGTCTACACAATAAATCAAATTGTGGTCCTTTCATAGAAAATTAATTTGCAAGTACTCTTCATATTCTAAAAATTAGATAATAATGTTATGCAATAGAATTCAAAGTTTAATTTCAATCTGAAAGCATGTATCACAAACAAATAGGAAAGTAACTTTACAGATTGGATTAAGTTGCAAGTTCTCCTTGCTTAGCTCTCATTGCTCATTACCTCCAACACAAACAATACAGTAGTTTATTTAGCTTTGGTGTTCCAAGTAATTATCTCTGTCATAATGGATGATACTTGGGGTTTACGTAGAACTCTCAACAAGCTACGGTGGTCAAGATGGGACATGGGAAATTTCACCTTAAGATGTATTTCCACCGACTATGTGTACCTCAAAACTTTACTGTCTTCTCGAAAGTTGGACACAGTATCGACATTTTGACTTATTCCTCGAAATTTCGACTATTTCCTCAAAATTTTCTACTATTACGTCTCAAACTTGTTAGCATTTTCCACTCTTCTTCGACTTAGTTTCGAATATCAAGTTCTTAATCAAATTATTTCTCTGAATGATAAGTCGTAAATTTCGACGTTTAAAACTACCTGCAAATTTCAACTATATCAACTTGAAACTTCCACTATATTATCGAAGTAATAAGAATCACGCTATAGTTTCCTGCTGGTACTAAATTTTACAAGGGAAAATGGAAACAAGTATTCTTATTGAAATCAGCCTATGTGTCTGTCCCTTCTTACCTCCAAGACGCTGTTTGTATATAGACAACAAGACAAGACGTGACGTACTCTCAGCCTATATGTGGACAATATCAAAGTACATCGTACTATGGTGTGTTGGGGAGGCGTTAGTATGGGTTGTCTTAACGTGCTGGTAATAGCTTTACTGCAAAAAGAACAAATCGTCTTACATTCAAGCCGTTCACTGTTTCAAATTTCAAATTACTTACGTAGCCTGCGTGCTATAGCAACAAACAAATAATTGAACATCTTGCCCCACACATGAGCAACCAAAGTAAAACAAAACAATGTATCTTAAAATGCTGACGAAGTGGCACCAAATATACGGAGGGTACTTTCCTCAGTGTATAAAGGCTGCACATCACAGCCAATGCCAGGAACTGACAACCTTGGTCCTATGTTTCTTCCACTCGTAGATTGAAGGAACTTATTGTAACGGCGTATCAAGAAGGTATGTAGCCGTATTGTGCCGTGTGGGCACGAATGTGTACACGTGTCTGTCTGTTCTGATGTATGCAACACCTGGAAACATATAGCAAAGATGAACTTAGCGAACACTTGACATGTAGATGCCATACACTGAACAAAGTAGGTCAACCGTTCAGCGCTACCGGTACACAGACACTTCCAACACTGCCGATGTTTTGATTCCACACATTGAGTAGAAGAAGTCGACCGTATGCAGGGGCGTATCCAGGATTTTCTAACCCGGGGGCGCGAATTACTATCTAAGCGGAGCGCCACCATCGGTTGGCGCGTAGCGTACAAGAACATTTCTGATTTTAATACCCCCCAGATCGCGGGAAATGGTACATCTCGGGCTTGAAAATGACCATCTAGATGTACGCTTTTACCTGAGAACCAAGAATTTCCCAATAGTTTTTTTTCATCCATAACCTTTTTGAAGTTTGTCACCAGTCACACATCATGTTCGACCTCATCGCATCTCCTGTGGGTCATTGCTTGTGTAGGTGATTCTACGTCGCGGCCCACAGTACCCGTCAGCCCGACTTTTAAACCCATTATTTGTTCAGAATTTGAAAATTCACATTTCTCGTGAAATAAATTCATTTCAAAACATACCCATAATGTTGCACACATGCATTTTCATCTATGGACAACCAATATAGAAAAAAAAA
>KN893486.1:1324-12888 GCA_000934455.1 Apostichopus parvimensis | reverse complement strand
GAACCCGGGCCTCCCGCTTTGTACGCGGACACCCTAACCAACTAGGCCATGGACGCTGATTGTAAGTCCAGAGGTTCGAAACCGGTAAGGAAGGTCGTAATTCCACTGTAGGCTTTATGTTTATGTATACAACATACATACATACATAAAAATACATAAAAATTTAAAATTTAAGCAAATTTAGATAAATATTTTGAAATTGTGATGTGAAGATATGATGTAATTTCCCTGAAGATTATGAAGGGGGAAGAACTCCAGGATCGTCAAAATTGACAAGAATAATTTATGGACACTGGTAATTTTTCCTTCGATGCAAAATAAATTTGATTATGACACAGTAGGGACTGATATAATTCCCAACATTTGCATATCGAAAATTTGAAGGTTTCCTGATTGAGTGACATCTCAAAGGAATCGTAGGTTTATAATCATGTCTCTGTATTGATATGCATTAATTTCCACATCTCTGCAGTTACAGGTACAAGTTTGATCTCGTTGTGTAGAAATTTTACAGTTATTACTGTTGACACTGTTACTGTTATAAACTTCAGATGACAACATCACAGTTTTCTTACATATTAGTCCCTATTAAAAAAAAATTAAAAAGTTTGTTACTCACCCAAACTTTTTCTTTTGTGTTTTTCTTAGAGTATCACATTTCTATCTTCTCAAAATTTTAGATTATGTTGTAATCAATTCATAATCATTTAAATGTAACCCCCCCCAATTATGGTTGTATCATATTATTTACCAAAAAAAATGATATACTGTATACTTTCTGAAACAGAGATGAACACATCCAATACGAGCTTTCTGATAAGTCGATTAAATTCTATTGTCTTAATTCTTACCTTTACATACGAGAACGGATGATGATCCATTCCATTAACTGCCATCCTGAAGGCTCCGCTCCTCAGTTTTTGGTTTGTTTTTTCCCTTCCAAAAAGAAACTCAACTCCACCAAACTACAATTTCACCTTCCTTCCCAATACCACTGTTTTCTGCACCTGACACAGTTATTATGGTACTGAACTAGTCTCTACCATCATGCACTTTTTTATCCAAAGAGAATTTACATGTTCACTGTTCCATGCCAGCACATGAGAAGAAAACAAAACAAAGAAACAAATAGCCTGTACTGTATAATCATTAAAAACCCTCCCTCTTTATTTTTGTTTCTCCTATTTCTCAAATAAAGCTTTACTTTAAAGGTCAGATTGATGACCGACGTAAATCTAGTCCGTTTGAGCCTCCACGAAACGATGCTACCAGACGATAGAGCACTGTAAAAAGTCCTTAGAACAGTTTATTAGCAATTCCCTTAAAATTCTAGAGAATTTTGACTGAAAATTCCTGGACTATATCAAAAAATCTCTGGCTGGCATGTTCATCCTTTTAACAGCGACTGTATCATTTTTGTAGTTGACACCATAAATACGTACGTGGTTTATTTCTCTTTATCCCCGGCAGAGAGAATACAAACATGTGTTGCTGCCTGAGAAGTGATAAATTATTGGATTATGATAGGCTACAGGCCTTGAGATGTGCCACTAATGCGTGTTGGGACCATTGTGTGCTATTGTGCCGACAACACCGAGAACAAAAAATTAGGCAGACTTTTGTCCGCGATTCTAAAATTCACTCTCAAACAAAAAAAAAAGGCCTGCTCTTTACTTTCGTATGGAGTGCGGATGTTTAACGACATTGATTCGGTGGGATTCAAAGCACTGAACACTGTCCTTCTTGTTGGAATTGCACGATGTTTTCCTACTCAAACAGCACGTTTTTTGTTTTTACCCGAGAACGAAAATGTGGCTTCATAGCCCAGTTGGACAAATCTTGTCTCCTGAATCGACTGTTGGCATTTTCCCTCTCGGGTATTTTGTTTTATTTTTTCCGCTCTCAAGGTTGAAGAGCTAAGTCAACTCCTCCTAAAGAAACTCCATGTGAGAGTACATTAATGAGAGTTTCATTCTTCAAACTGATTATAAAAAATAGCGACTTTTCATTGGGAGCAGACTCGATAGTATATATACTTTTAACTTTTAAAAGCCGATGCACCCTTGCAATCACGATTTTACAATCGTGATCAGCGAGATTAGCAGCCATCCAAATGGCTATCAGATAAATAGCAAAGAGGAAGGCGGGGGGGGGGGGGGATCCAGAAGTGGGGTGTCAAGGGGTGCAGTGATACATATTGATACCTATTGAAGAGCTAAGTTGACTGCTCCTTTACTTCTCTCCTAAAAAGTCCATGTAAAAGTACATTTAATGAGAATAACTGATTAAAACATTGTGACTTTCATTTGGGTGCAGACTCGATAGTATCTACAGTACTTTTAGCTTTTAAAGGCCGATGTTTTTGCTTGTTAGATAATTGGGACAGTGCATAATATATAAAGTTGACTGGTGACAGGCAACCAAGGTGAAAAGTACATTAGAGAAATAAGGATTCAATCTATATTTTCAAACTAGAGAGTTCAAGTTCGGCCAAACAAATGACAAATATGTGAATCTGTCTGTTCAACCCCATCTGTAACTTCGGTAAAAGTTGTCATTCCCCATTGAAAGATGATCGTTGATGACTTGTAATTAGACGACACACCACGCTACGTAATGTGACACTGCGGTCTGTCACGTGACCTCTCTTGTGTCTTAGAGAACACCTGCATCAACAAGGAGGAATTAAGAAGAGGCTGATGAATACAGTAAATGGATCTTAGTAAAACTATGTACAATTATTGCCCATAATCGACTTGTCAGGTAATTACAGCAAGGGTTACACAATGTGTTTCCAAAGTTATTACAAACACACTGTCAACATCCAATGAAGGAGCTTTGAAAAAATGGCTCATAATATACAAACTTTTACTCATATCGTTGTTACTTCAAATCCCAAAGCAACCCATGCTCGTTATATATATGCATCATGCATATGTGCATGTTGCATATTCATGTTGCATACAGTATGCATGTTGCATATGCATATGCATGTTGCATATTCTGAGCATCTTTTGATCAAGTAGTTAATTTGACCTTAATCGTTCTATCCGCCACTTTTCTTCCTCTCCCTCTCTCTCCCTGCCACTGCCCCACCCCCCCCATCCAAAACCCCCTAAAGCAAAATTATCACCTCCCGGTTCCAGATAATGACCCGCTATAGCATGTTCTCTTCTTTCTTGCTGCAGGCAACTACTGTGTGTACATACAATACAGACTGATGGCATGCGTGCCGAGCTATGGGCGTATCGGGTGGATGAGACCTCGGTGAATACGAAGCAGTGAATATACGACATTTGCACTATTGATTTCTTTTACAGTAGTAGCCGTACCACGGCAGGGTTCAAGCCTCTCCTGATAAATGAAGAGAGTTTGTCACCTATGAGCGACATTAAAACGGCAGTCTATTGATCACGCCTCGGGAGAGGCAAAACTCACATATATGTTGACGATACTATTGAGGAAACGACGAAGAAGAAGAAGATGAAGAAGAAGAATAAGAAGAAGGACGTTGAGAAAAACATAGTAAAAGGAAGTTGGAGGACACTGACTGTATACATGAAGAGAGAGTAGATTGAAATTGATTTCCAAATATACCATATTATATTACATATCAAGCTGTTCCTTTTGTATATTCATTATATACATGAATCTTTTGTTAACAAAGGCACACACAGGAGTAGCAAAGAGATCATTACTTTTACAAAGTAATATGCCATTGAAAAAAATGATAAATAAAGGTTAGTTTTGTACATACCACAATCACAACAATAATTACCTATAACAATGACGACAAACATATATGTTTGTTTGGCAAAATTTTACGATTTTCAAAACATCTTGAGAAAATGGAAATGCTGTTACGGAAACCTTTTTACGAGACGAGCGTACAACCAACTCATGCTCCGTTACGCGATATATGCAATGATATGATATGCAAGTATGATAACTCTTCTGTGGGATGCTATAAATTGTACATTTACCATATAGGTAAATATGATATTTTTAGATGAAGGCATTTAATGGATCTGCAAAATGGAAAAATTGTTACACAGATCTGGAATGTTTTCTATAAGTTTTTATTACACAAAGAACTTTAGTACCTTTTAACACCTAGACCAAGAAGCTCGGTGTTGAGCCAATACTGCCGTAGGAGAGAGATTGAGACGTGCAAAAGAAAGTACTGTGGAATGTACAGATGCCACAAAAGTTTTCAAGAAATGAAAAAAAATTACAGAAATGATAAAAGAATTGTACAATTTGCGCAAAATATGGGAATTAAGTAGATGGTGTACTCTAACGATGGGATCTCTACCGACTAAGTGAAGCAGCTAGATAAGGAATAGTTAACTTGAGGTAAATTATGAAGTAATGTGTTAATTATCCTTAAGAATGGAGTTCAATAGGATAAACAAAATTTATGTCTAATTTTATACTCCACAATTTTATGCATCAATAATGTGAATGTACCATAGGTATTGGTATTTTATAAACTTAACATCCCCTTTAGACAAACTAGTAACTCTTATCCAATCCAAGGTCAAATCAATAGACTGAAAAATAAATAAAAAATAAAAAACATTCTTTGTCTGTGTCTAACTATGACATCACACCTGTTTGCTTGAAGTTCACTTTTGGTAGAATATCAGAGAACTTCAACTGTCAATATCTCAAAAACAGTACATAGGAATTGAATGCAAATTTCACTAGAATGCTTAGATTATGTTCCTCTTTACCATATTGAAAAATTTTGACCTTGACTTTTCTTTCAAATGTAAGTTGCTATGAATTCATCAGTGTATAATAAACCATATGCACTTTGATCATAAAACATATATTGCCTAGGCATCACAAGATCTAGTAATTGTGTACTGACGTAATCTTGGCAAAGACGGATGAACTAACCAGGTTTTTTTTTCCCGTTTTCAAAAATTCATGTTCTATGGCAACGAGTAAAAAAATAAAAAAAATAAAAATTATATCTATACACTGCATGTCACATCACACTGCTCTGTTTAAGAAGTAATTAATTGCCAGTACCTGCTGGCAAGTAAAGTTGGTGTATTGAAACTGCAAAATTCATCTCCTTCACTAGGTTTTCAAATTTAAACACCAGCCTCGAGTTAATCTCTGTATCTCCGTGATAGCCAATCTCTGGGTAATGGATCCCTTACTTTCCCTTCAATAAACATATGCATTTTTCCCCCCTAAATATATATTTTTCGATAAATATTAAAGTGCATAGAATGTGGAACAGTTATAAAAGGAGACTTAGATAAATGCTTATGAAGAACAATTTACCATTGACAAACTATTAAATGAAACCTGTAACATTGTAGGCATTTGTTGCAGTATTATGTAAAGTATCTGTATTAATTTTGTCACTTTAAGTCAAGCTAGCTGGATTATAACTTAAGTCAATCTAGTTGGGTTGTAACTTTAAGTTAATCTACTGTATTTGGGTTGTAACTTTAAGTCAATCCAGTTGGGTTGTTACTTTAAGTCAATCTAGTTGGGCTGTTACTTTACGTCAATTAGCTGGGTTGTAAATTTAAGTCAATCTAGTCAGATTGTTACTTTAAGTCAATATAGTTGGGTTGTAACTTTAAGTTAATCTACAGTATTTGGGTTGTAGCTATTAGTTAATCTAGTTGGGTTGTAACTTTAAGTCAATCTAGTTGGGCTGTTACTTTAAGTCAATATAGTTGGGTTGTAACTTTAAGTTAATCACTGTATTTGGGTTGTAACTTTAAGCCAATCTAGTTGAGCTGTTACTTTAAGTCAATCTAGTTGGATTATAACTTAAGTCAATCTAGTCGGGTAGCAATTTTAAGTCAATTCTAGTTGGGCTGTAGTTTTAAGTCAATCTAGTTGGGTTGTAACTTTAAGGCAATCTAGTTGGGATGTTACTTTAAGTCAATGAGCTGGGTTGTAAATTAAAGTCAATATAGTTGGGTTGTAACTTTAAGTTAATCTACAGTATTTGAGTTGTAGCTATAAGTTAATCTAGTTGGGTCGTAACTTTAAGTCAATCTTGTTGGGCTGTTACATTAAGTCAATTAGCTGGGTTGTAACTTAAAGTCATATGCTGTCTAAGTCAATAAATAATAATGCTACACTGATATATTTAGGGGATCTTTGTATTTAAAAGCACTCAGTCATTACTTAGCAAGTTAGTTCCTCCCTTCCTTTCATTGAAAGAATCAATCTGGTTTTTGTCCCTCTTTTTTTTTGTTTTTTGTTTCTTGGTTTATTTAGCAATTTCTTTTGTCTGTTTCTTTCAAGCAGTTTGTTTTTGTTTTGCACAAAAAAAATTTGTTGCGGGGTTGTTGGGGCGACACATGTTGTTCTCCCCCTCTTCTTTGTTCAGTTGATCTTTTTTTTTTTGTGGTAATTACTGCAGACTTTTCGTGAGTTCTTAAAGAACTAACATTGAAAGAACCCATGCCCCTCACCTGCTACTGTATGTTACAAATTATCTTTACTGTGATTTAATTTTCCTGCATTCACCTTTAACCAAACTGTATGAAGTACTGTACTACATCCTCAAAATGAGGGGTGAGGTGGGGGGCGGTTGGGGGGGGGTACTGGGAGTCCCTCTACAGTTTTTCATACAGCAAACACAAGGTTTGAAATACTGTGCAAAAATGTGAATGCATCTCATAGCACTCATCTTTTCATTGCTGACGTACGTGAGAGCCGTGAATCTATTAAAAGACGCGGCAAATTTTCAATCAATGTTGAGCAAACAAGCGCACTGCTTCTGCGAAATAATTAGGTTATTGCCGCATATAAACGTCCCTATAGTGTCAGGTCCGACCGTTTCCAGTGAACTTGGAAGAGAGGAGTCTAACCGGAAAGGCAAATAAGACTCAAGGCAAACAGAAAAACATCCCGGGTGAGGCAATCTGTGAAAAATTTTCACTCTTTGCTTTAAAACCAAGTTTTGTAGTCTGCATTCATGTACAAATCTGGGACTTTAATTGACAATCGTCGATCTTCTAGAAAGATGGTATGGGGGGGGGGGGGGGGGGCGGAAAGAGGGCAAAGTAATCATACAGCAGCTTCATGACTCACAGAGAGAAATCTAATCCTTGGAGAGAATTGACAAATAGCGAGAAAATCATGTAAAATAAAAGACATGGCAGAGTTGGCAATACTGCATTTGTAAGCCCGAGTGTCTCAAGTCTTAAAGGACACACACACACACACACAACCACCATCATCGGTCAATGTAATAGAGATAACCGTGATGTATGACTTTTCACCCCACAGGGCCCCCTCCCCATCCGGCCCCCTCCCCTCCTCTCTCCACCTCCACAGCCAGGACACACACCCAACCACCATCATCGGTCAATGTGATAGAAATAACCGTGATGAACCCACTGCCTAAGAAACTTCCTATTGGATTTCTGCGATATCACAGGTTTAATGGTCCTTCACCCACAAGGCTGAAGACTTGAACAAGTCTAAAATATGACATCATCGATCAACATGTGCTTTAACAATTTATCTTTTTCCATTATTTCTTTGCTGAAATAGAGATAGGGTGTTCAAATACTAAATCTAAAATACGGAGTCTCACAACATGACGGCATTGGTGTCAGTGACAACACTGTTATCATTCTGATTTGAAAGTATGAAAAGAGTAAAAAGGGAAAAAAAACCCACAAAAAACAAGAGAAAGTAAAGGGATATGGATCCTACACTAGAGCAGCAAGGCTGCTGAATCTCAATACTCAGATAACAGTATATCGGTGTACTCATCCAGGGGGCATGGGGTGTATCCCCCTTTCAACCCCAAACACAAAATGACAGTCCTTAGATACAACTTTCAAGCTAGGTTAACTCCTGAACAGAGCTAGATTTTTCTCAGCTGTTTGGGAGAGTTGTTCGTGATGAACATATATAAGTTAAAGATGATAATTTAGGTTTGTGTCTCCTATCATTGCTACTGTAGTAAGTTTATGTGCTTTATGTTCCAAATACAGATAGTTCTAACCATGTACACGTCATCAGTTGTGTCCTCCCCCTTCCCCTCCCCCTCTCCCATATGTTGTGTTGTGTTATATCGGTGTCTCTTGTGCCCATTTTTTTTCACCCCTTTTTTTGTGTCTCTTTTTTTTTGTTTTTGTTTTTTGGGCTCTCTTTTTTTTTGTCCCTATTTTGTGTTGTTCTGGAGTTTGTGCCTATTCTCTACTGTGTGTTATCACCTCGTGTATAGTACATCTGAGATCGGGTGGGGTAAGTTTAGAACCTAATACAATTTTAGCGGTAACACTGAAAATCTTGAAGGTTTTTTTAAGTTTAGAGAACAATGGGAAATAATTTCATTCATCTTAGACGGGGATCTCTAGTGCCTGTTGATACAAGATCTGAATCGAAATGGGCAATTAAAAATTTGAGATTTATTTGGAAAGCACAGATAATTGTGCAAAGAGTATAATATTTAAATAAGTTCTTTAAGTGCTATGCAATCTGCAAGAATGAACTATGTTTTATTTTCTTCTTCTTTCCAATAGGAAAAAAAAAAGGAGAAGAAGAAGTAGAAGAAAAAACAGACTAACCTTATTTACTTCATTCTTTGAGAGTTTGGTAGCACTTTCAGCCAATTCCTTTGACCTTTGTTTTACTAGGGCTCTGCGTATCTCATTGACGTCCCTCGGACTGCTAAAGGCAGACCCGTTGCGACCTCTTTCTGTAGTCGGAGAACCCAATTTTCTTGGACTGTCTCCGCCGTTTTGTTGTGAAGGGCTCTTGGTGGGTGACGTGGGACCAGACCTGGGAGAATATGAATCACTCTGAAAAATGGAAAGAAATTTAACAGATGTTGTTTACAACAGAGTCATAAATAAAAAAAAGACAAGGCAACCAATTGTTCAAGGGGGGAAGGGGGGGAGAGTCTTAATGGTAAAGTTAATATATACAGAAGATCAGAAGGTCTAACCTTTGGTAATCACACTAAATTAATTGTTTATGATGTTTTGTTGTACTGTACAATCAAACTGAACATGTCACCTTCCAGAAATGAGATGGCAGATGTATGGGTAGTGATCTAAGAGGTACTGGGTGGGGGTGGGATGAGGGAGGGGGAGGAGGAGAGGGGGTTCTATTCTGTCTCTCTCATTAAAACTTTAATCATGATATCATGCTCAGAACTCACACAGACATAATGGGATAATCAGCACACAGCAAAGTTACATGCAAAGTTCAGGATCAGTATTAATGTATTTTTTTGGATATTCAGAATTTTAAGTAACTTGTCGTTATCAATTAAAGAAAGACAGGTTTATAAACCCACTGACAACCGTATCCCTTTTATCCTTTAACATTCACATTTTGACCATGACGAATCGTGATTTCAGCGAGTTAATTAATGAGGCTCGTATGTACCTTGATGTCATAGAGTGAAAGCATTATATTGTGAAAGGAATGACTCGTCAATCCTTCCTTTGGTAAGGAGACAGAAGGTTGTCTGGTCACGTCTTCTTTGGCTCCCGTAGATGTGACAGAGGGATGCTTGGCAGCTTGCGTATCTTTCGCTGCCGGAGGTGTGACACAGCCATGTCTATAAACCACAGGAACATCTCTGTCTGTCACAGAAGTTGCAGCAGGATATTTACTGGGCACTTGCCCATCTCTGGCTGTCACAGATACGACGGCAGGACGCTTGGTCGTCACTTGCCCATCTTTCGCTGTGGTAGATGTGACGGTAGAATACTCGGTCACCTGCCTTGATCTGGGTCGACTTTTACCTCGATTTCGTCCCAGTTTATTATCGCAATCGGGATATTCTGGTTCAAACTGTTCCGACGGAAACTGTCCACCGACAGAATTCGACCGTCTGGAAGTTGGAACATGATGTCGATTAGAAGGATTCCGATCCGATCCGCCAACGACTGGTTCACCTTTCTGCCTAGCCTCTTGTGATTTAGTCACCGATGGGGTTACCTCAGGGAGAGATCGCCTGGCAGAGTTTACTTTATGTCCATTGGTATGGTGATAGGGAGATGAGAGGTTTGTGGCAGCACCACCATCTCTAAATTTAATTCCATTCTGTGATTGTCCTATCGAATGCAGCTGTGGCAGGTGCTTAACATTACCTAAATGTGGTGGTAACAACACTGAAGATGTTGTTGACTGTGCAGAGATATCTTTAGAAGCAATTTCTACACCTCTGCAGAGACCATGAGGATCTGACTCGGATGTCACTGAAGTTCTTGGAATGGACGATTTGTCACCCACCTTGGACATTCCATCGCTCGCATCGTTCTTTGCAAATACCGAAACCGAATCGGATGAACGCGAGGAGGTCACCATGGGCATTCGAGCACTCGCAACACTATTTGCGAGTGGTAAAACCGTGGACGAACACAAGGAGGTTTTGGAAGGCTCCAAGGAGACGCCATTCCTACCATCGTATGAATTATGCGTTCCCGGAGTAGTTGATGCAAAATTATGAATCGACTGAGATTTTTCCTGAGATGGATTTCCGTTCGTCGGTTGCTCATATGGAACAGGGGCGGGGGATTTGACATCATCTTGAAAGATGTTAAAATCAAATGGAAGCCTGAAGCCTAGAAGTGAAGTCATCTCGTCGGCATTTTAAGACGCCTGTTACACGAGCAATTCAAAACAATGTCATGATCTTTCCATGTAGTGATCTCATTCTTAATTGTTAATTAATTCTAATCATTTAATTAATTGATGTAGTCTTTTGATGAGGGAGATGCAGTCTCCCTCAAAATTACTCAATCTCTTTGCAAAGCTTAATAATCACATCAGATGGATTGTTATGAAGAAAAAAAGTATTCTCAAAGAAAAATTCTCTTCACAAATAACCTGCGACTGATCCAATCTGCCGTTGGTATCTCTTGTTCAGTTTCAGAAGCAGTTCCTTTTCAAGACAGTTTTGGGCAAGAAAGAATTGATACATCCAAAAAGAACTTCATTTCTTTTTTAAATAAAACAATGAGCTTTCATGATAATCAACTCCTCAGAAACTCATCAAACAGATCCCTTTCCCACAAGCAACAAAAAATACTTTGACACAAATATATTCACTTTACTCCAGCAATAATTGGTTCCCACAAGATAGGGTCCTTGCAAGAGAGGTTAAAATGGAAAACTACAACTAAACAGTTATAGATATTTCCTGTTCCAGTGGACAATACATCCCAGTAAATCCTTGTACAATCCTAAACGGTGGTATGGCACGCTCATGTTTTGCTTTCCAATCGCTTAACTGTAATACTGTTGAATAATTTATGTTATTGACTTTTTCATCCCTCCACAGGGTTAAGTCCTATACTCTAAACAACTTTTATTGATCCAAATACTTCCATTTGTTAAGTATTCATTGGGTGACTTTCAGACCTGGTTTTTAAGTGGGTGTAAAAGATACAAAAGATATACGATAGGAGGATATGGGTAGTTGGGTTTGATATTAGGGGACCTGTTTGAAAGGAGCTGGAAGGAGGAGGGGTTGATATTAGGGGACCGGAGTGAAAGGAGCTGGAAGGAGGGGGAGGGGTTGATATTAGGGGACCGGAGTGAAAGGAGCT